>OZ021680.1:1006881-1192822 GCA_963978505.1 Listrodromus nycthemerus
TTCACGGCTCTCCGTTCGTGGAAGGACTTCTATATTAGGCAGACGAGGAGAAGCATCGAATTAAAGAATCCTCGGCCATTAACGGACGTCAGTGGAACTGGTAATGACTCCACCGTTCTGCAGGGTCGCGAATAATCCTCGATGAAGATGTGTTCGTCTCCGGGACGATACAGCACAGGTGTCTAATTGCCAGAGAGATAAAAGACCGAGAAAATGGGTGGCGCATTGGAATCCAACTGGTGTTCCGCAAGTAGGTGACGACGACAATGACGACTTCAATGTTCTCACTCCGGAGTCCCTCACTCGAGCAATCAACGAGCAATCCCGTCTTCCGTGCCGGTGCAAATGCCACCTCTGCCGGCAATTTGTTCCAAAGTCTTCTCAAAAGTTATTCAATTATCTTTGAGGTTGGCAAGACAAAAAGTCCGAGTAGAATACAATGGGAGCGAGAAAGACGGGATAGCTTCACAGTTGAACGAAAGCTACTGGATTTAAGAGGGAACGAGGAGTAGAAAGTGAGTGAGCGCCGGTAAAGTTGCTGTTCAGAAAAGAATTTGTATCCAAAGATCTTCGCGAGTGTGAGAATAAACAAACAACCCGATTTGGTGATTTATCAGTCGCGAGCGACATCTTGAACACGGACGATCCAACTGGTCGTTTGATCAATGCGATACACACTAGCTCTGCAATGTGCGGCGTCGTCGAGCTGCAAAAAGTAAAAGTTTGACCCGATAATGGCCTTTCGATCGCGCCCAACCTACGACCATCCCAGTCCGCAGCTTCGCCCGTCTCGGGGCCTGCCGCGGTTCATTGATGGTTAGGTCGTTGGCTGGCTAACTCGCTGACTCTACACTCTATCGGCACTCTTGAATTAATCGGAAACCGTTTACACCGGAATTCTCCAGGCATATCAATTATACCGTGAGCTCCTTTCGATTAATCGGTACTCTTCATTCTCTTCGCCCTTTGAAAAGCCAGCGTCAGCTCTACCCTGATCTTATAACTATTTGCTTAGATCCCTCTATAGTAACTGTCGTGTCCCATTCGGTACGTAGCAAAGTCTCGGCGTATAATTCGCAAGTCGCGGGAGATGCGAACCAATGAGCGGTCGAGTGAATCGTTAATTCAACTCCACTTAGTTGCATCTGACGTGGTTAACGGACTGTTTCCCGTCCGGGCGTCGTGTATCCTAATTAAACCTATCGCCGGTGCTACCGCCGTAGCCTGAGAATCTCAGATTGGGACGGCAGATCGTTGATGGTAGTTTTAAGCGTGATGAACCGCTGATTCTGACGGTACGGGGCTTCCCGTTCTTGCGTATACAGTGCACAGGAATTTCCCAACGCGAGACCGAGCGCGAATAAGAGTAATGGGCGAGAGAGCTAACTGCGAAACGGAGCGAAGCGAATCGGGGAACGGATTTTGCGATAATACGCGCATAACTGTATCAAGGATCGTTAGTCACGGCTCTCCAATTGTACATATTATTTCAATGTAGCTTCTGCATTAAAATTTAATTAAAAAAAAATACAATATAATAAAGAAATTCTGAATGCAGTTTAATACTCGTCTGTCAACGTTCTTCCAATAATCTTGTACTTTTTTGCCTATGTTTCAGGTAAGTCTGGAAATCTCATCAATCGAGTTAAGCCGTTCAAACGATTGGTGCATAATTCGCGTATTTACGAAGATTCTAAGGTACTGTATGTTATAATAAGCTGATTGAAGGGAACTCGATATGGGAACATTGTTTCAAACGAAAAATGTTTCGCGGCATATCAATTTACTCGGCTCGCTGTTGTTTTGGTAGTTTCTCAACAGCAAAAACAGACTCGCCTCGCTCGGTCGATCAACAACGTGCAGCGCGCTCGATTAATTGGATTAAAGGGAAAACATTACTCGCCGTGAGGCGCGTTTACGTTCAAAGCATTGCCTCGTAAGCGAAACACCGTACCAGTTTCGCTGTTAAACACTGCTTAATCACTTTTCTATGCTCAAAGTTTATACCTCTATCATCAACGCGCTATCCATAAAAAAATTTTTGCGAAGTAGCCAAATTAATGCATCTCTTGTTTTCGACTCGTGGCGCAATCTTATACTCGTCAGAAAAGGTTCATCAAACTATGATGAATCCCTCAGTAAATATATTCTCGTTCGAATATCCCCGCAGCTGACTCACCAATAGACGGCTGAAAATTCACGAGGGACTCCACCGGACGAGTATTTGAGGGTCTCCGCCCGTCAGGTGGAAAAACCGCGGGGCTAGAGTTATCGATGTCGTCTGGCTTCCTTCATCCCTTTCCTCGCGGCATGGTTGCGCGTCGCGCATCGACCTCACGCTCTCGCGAACTGTTACGTGTCAGTCACGCCTTCGCTTTCGCTTTCTCCTCGCGTGCCACTACTCGTTCCCCGCCACGACCGACTCTCACATTATTATCGTTCTTGCATGTATACGCGTAGGCGGAAGGATCGTTCCGTACCAACTTATCCATTCCGTCATCCCTCCCGAAGACCGTTTACCTGCCTGTCCGCTCTTCTGCTTACCTGCTCGCTGGCCTCTCATTCTTATCCTAAGTCGCGCGCTCCCAGCGACCCGTCCACAATCGTCTATCAATCGCAACGCCGTATCAGTAGATTCGTCGACTTTAGCCGGAGTATCGCTCGGTACACCGCTTTCGACATGCTTGAACGCTCACGCGCTCTCGAAGCACTCATTTACTCTCCTGTGTCCTTCGCGGATACATTGAAAAGTTTAACGACAACGACTTTGATCCAGATAAAGCGAGGTTTTTATTTCCCAATCGCGAGTGAGGATAATCTACAGATTAATTCGTTCCCCTCGCTCGTTACTGGAAAAATCATGATTTTTTCCGTGACCTTGCGACACTATTAGGATCAGGGTTGTGTTCCGCGACGTCGATAGCCGTTTGCTGAGCTACCGCAGTCGAACTGGTATTGCGAAATCGCTCGTTTAGTCCGATAGATACACAACATTGACGGATAAAATAAGAACCATCACTTTCCATTGATTCGATCGTTGAGCTCAACTCGACGTAGGAAGGATCAACGTTGAGGTATTACAATGTCGTTCAAGCCATGTGTCCGGCTTGCGTGGCTGGTAAATCTTCGATGGGGGTAAACGTTCCCTCAAACTTTCGAACGTCTGGCAAAGTAGCATGAGAGAAGCGAGTACGGCAAGCGAAGTAGCAATGGGGAAGCAGCTTGCTGTTGAATCGGACCGTGACAACGCTCAGTGTTCCACGGAAGATCCGCGCTGGTTGTAGTCCAGTCACGTAGTGGCTTTACGCGGTGACTCGCGAGAACGTTGAAATTGAAGAGCCCTTTTTGAAAAGCCGCCATCGTTGCTGGTCCTCGCATCGGCGCGCGGCCAGAATATAACCGAGGGAAAGCGAACTGGCGAAAGGACTTTTTCTTCTTTATCTTCCTTTTCTTCTCTTCCTCTCTTCTTCGCGGATAGTGGCGCTATCCGCCACGGTGGATAGACACAAAGCACCTACCCGATTGTAAAACCAAAAAGAGGACGTCATTGATGTGTCGCGATGACCCTTGAGACTTAACGAGGGATCGTTGACGAGAAACAGCGGTTGATCGAGAACTTTGTAACTGCAACTGTTTATGCACTTGTTACCTGTTCATTTATACTTTACCTTTGCGTCTTCCTCGAATCGCTTCCAATCCTGGATGATTCTGCGCTCATCTGCGGATAAGCGCATCGTAAGAAATTGTGTATACTCTGCTTAATAGATTTATCGTTTGGTCGATGGAGTTACGGAATGTTTAATCCGTCTGCGAACTACAATGATATAAAGGCGGAGCGCAAAAGGGAGAGATTGAAAGATAAAGAGGGATCCAATAGTTGGTGAATGGGGATGATGTCTCCTGGCTTGCTTCGACGACTCTCACTTTGTCATTGCCCATCTAATTAATCTCGTTTCTCGGTCCGCTCTTCAAAGATCGTTTCGTCTGTCTCTGGGCTCTCGTGTCCTCGAGTACGGCCGTTGGAGACCAACGGTGCACCTAACGGGAGAAGAGCAGGCAGATGGAGTTCGACTTAGTCCACGAGTATACACATAGTCATAACAACTCTCAAGCTGCTTGCAAAGGACTTTACTGCACCGCGGTAATGTTGGCAAGAGAAAAGTCGATGGGACTAGCGTGGGAGACCATTGGCTCACTTTTCTGGTCCTCATTGCTTGTCCTCTTTCTCTACCAGCACCATCTTAACTTCAATGATATTTCCTCTACTAACGTGCAGCAGATAACCGCGTAGGTTCCGTCCCGATGAGTTTCACCAAGCGGATAATTTGGATCTTTGGTCTTTTTTGGAAACCCGTCTACCTGCAACGCTTTTATTTTGTTACCTGCCCGAAGTTTTGGGACTCGAAGGAAGCGTGAGGAATCCAACTTATCTGGTCGTACTTAATTGGCTTGGTTCTCTATCATGTAACTTAAGCGGTTAATCGAACGCGCTACGAGCAAAAAAAACGACTCTCCTCCATTTTCCCACAATTTCTCTTCGACTCCTCTATTCCTCCCTCTCCTCTATATTCTCATTCTCCATTTATTCTCCTTCCGGTTTTATACTCGCGGTATCCATTTCACCGGATGCACACGAGCTGCGGCGTGTGCACCCGTTGTCCGGTCGAGTTTGCGGATGTAAGCGCAAACTCTCCGATGAACCCGCTTGTCGGATTTTGTACTCCAACCCGACGCCGTCGAGAGAGATTCCGCGAGGGCAACACAGTCAGACGACTTCACCACTACTACCGCCATCATCACCGCAACGACGAGCCCGATGTCCGCCGCCAGCAGATCTTCACTTCTGTACATAACATATATATATATATATATATATATATATATATATATATATATATATATATATATATACCGCAAAGTCCCACTACTGGCTGCTTCTGCTTTTGCCCGCTGTGTTTCCCCGCTCCTCGTCGACGCAGCCGATCTTCTCTCTCCTTTAGCTCGGCATTCTCGCGAGACTCATGAATATTCTAGCGTCGATTACCGTGCCGACGCGGGTCGAGCGCCACGCGGTTCGCTCCTTCGTGCCGCCTTTACCATTGTTGTTTACCGGAACAACCTCGCGCCACCCCGTCAAACCATCCCCGACCGAGAGAGGATCGTTGCATGCTCTTCTGCTCTCTATCGTTTCTTTGCCGGCGTCAACAAAGCCCGGAAAAGCGGAGGGAATGTAAAACATACCGACCCTTCTTCCGTCGCGTCTCCGCTGTTCGAGCAAGTATGCGCCCGGCCGTTGTACACCTTGCCGTATGTATTCGACTATCCGGCGCGTTACGCCGCCGGGTAGCGAGAAAAAGGGAGTTTGAAGCAGCTCGCGCGAGAACCAACGTGTGCCGTTCGACGTCGCACGAACGACCCGATCGGACACCGTCACGTAAACGCCAGTCAGTCAGTGTTATGTGCAGTGTAAAAAAAAATGTAAATTTAGTTTATCCGAAGAGTTTTTATGCATAAAGTGACGCATTTAATTTAATTGATGAAAGTGATGGAAATTCATGCATTTTTTTTTAATAAAAATTAGAGTGAATTATTGCAATTCGGTCTGAAGAATTTCGCTCCGTCAGCTCGAGGGCGAAGAGAAAATTGCACACGTTCACAGATAATACAACCAAACCATGACATAAAGTATTCACAATTTTTCTGATATTGCGAACGTTCATTTTTTGTCACAACTGTACATGAAATTTAATTGACCAGTTTTCGCCTCAAAACTTCCAGTCGGGTACATTAAGTTTCGGGGGATTTTTTTTTTTCGCCAAATCGCGAGGAGTCAGTCACGTCTATGGATTCTGCACGGTCGGTCCGTGTTCCGTGCCTAGTTTTAAGTACAAGCGACTCGAACGAAATTTTTCGTCGGGATGGTATCGAACGTTGATAGAAATTATGCGAACGAATCATGTTCTGCAACTGATCAAGGCGAGTTGGTTCGACTATCAGGAAGTGAACGAGAAACAAAGTTCAACGCGGTAAATTACCAGAACGTTTCACACAATAGTTTCCGTCTTATTGAAAGCCAGGCTGGCTGAGAAGGTTCGCGATCGATTCCCGTGAACCGTCATTCGCAGCGAGTTACACGACTCGCGAAGCGAGCCGAACCGTGACCCGAACCTTTTGCCGCCAGCAATATCCGAGAGAAATTGCAGTGACTTCGAAACCCCATGGATTTTCGCGTAGGTGTGCGACCCGCTCTATTGACTCGCATTCGCGAGTGTACGCTATTGAAAGGACCATCGGAACACGCGTGCTATGTTCCTCGTGTGCCTGGCTGTTCCCATGGTCGATATCCGCCATCCACCGATTCGTGCGTAGGCGAATGACTGTACCAGAGCCTCTTTCGCAATCGATTCGGTGATTTACCGTGGCCGAAGCCTCAGCGCTGCGTTTCAACGATGTTTCACCACCGCATCGGAGAAACTAAATTCTCGGTGACGGGACCTTATGATTTAGTGGCAGGTTTCCGTGACCCGGAAACTTTAAGCCCTGACTATACAGTGGGAAATTTAGAAATCGGTAATTTTTATTTCTTATGCATCAAAAGTTCTACTTCTCGTGCATGTCACTTTACGCACGCGTTGCAACGGTACGATCAGAAGGCACGAAGACATTGCGCGTTACTAGTGCAGCGTGTGCCAAACATAATACGCGGATTGGAATCGCGTCGTTTTCGCCACATTCGTATTGCACTTGTAAATCGAATTAACATTTCAAACTGGAGATAAAGTACATTGTCTATTTTTCGGCATCGGAAATGTCCTTCCTCTACAGTAATTGGATGTTTTGGAAAAAATTAATATCCCTCTGGCAACGGAATGCTCACAAACGTGAGTGTCGCTTGGTTCGCCGCTTCCCAAGGTGGCCGGATTCCCCCCGTTTGCCCACTGGTATACCGATATTCACCTACGTGGCCTCTCCGGTGGACTGACTCGCCCACGAAGGGTGCTACAGCGACCAAAGTGTTCTATTTTCAACCCGATCCTCGTCTCTGTGTACCGAGGGAAACATCGGCGAGAGGGAAGCAAACAGAGTGAACGACGTATACAACGATACCTGATATAATTCATCCGCGCACATTATTTCGAGGGCACTCTCGCTCGGTCTCTCGGATATTACCGGGAGCTTATCTCGCTTCACCTCGGTGACCGACGTCTCCTTCTCCTCTGTTGTTATCTCTACCGATAAATAAATTTAACGGCGAGCAATCGCGTATGCGCGTCATCCGTTCCTCGGCTATCAAACGCTCGTTAATTGGCTACCTTGACACAAGATTCCTGTTCGCTGGGACATCCAGGAGCGCGCTCGGCAGGAAATCCGAGCGTGGCACACGTTTACCGGACACGAACGACGCAACCGGCTGACCCAATTTTGTGACCCACTTGCGCCACCGAAGAGTATTCGATGGCAAGGTTTCGCACACGGACAAGCTCGCGCACACCGGACAAAGTTTCGCCGTGCACGTCCAGAGTTCTCGAAACGTATGACGATAAAAATATTTTTCAATCGTTCCGAGACTGTGGCAACTTTTGTTTTGCGAACTATCGACAAAAAAAGCAGATCCAAAGGCGCTGCTTTCCTACCGTCGTGGACGTGTGGCGTCAAACTAGCGGTGGTTATTGTTTGTACGATGGCGAAGAAAAAATTGTGGGTCTCCTTGAACGACGCGGGAAAAGTGTGGAATAAAAGTCTGGAAATTCAACGGAATGGATGAGAACGTCGGAGAGTCGGAAGGTCGGAGGCAAAGTTTGATTAGGAGAGCGGCTCTTGCGGTCGACCGTGCAACGATCGAGAGTTCCCGAGAGTCTGCCGCGAACGAGGCAAACTTCCTGGCTAGGCGATGCTCTTCTTCACCCCGCGCGTCCTTCTCCCCGTCTCTCTTCTTCCTCACGTTTATTCTATACGTACGCTTTATGTATCCGATGAATATTACCTGCAATGCACATTCTCCCAATTCCATGAAAATATCTCTATACCTATGTTATGATTTTACGTACATAATTAAATTATTCTCTTTTCTCCGCTCTTCGCCGCTGAGATTTATCCCAGAAATAAATATAAATAAGGCGGAGTGGGAGAAAAATGAAGCAGTGGGACAAAATGGAATATCACGAATGTCCGTCAGTAGCTTTGTAAAATATATTTATCATCCGTATCTCGCATTCCGCTCAACACATGTAAGACTTATTTTTCGGAGTACTCGGAGACCGGCGATAGATTTTTTCTGAAACATAACTATTGACCATACAGCCTCGTTTGTTCAGTGAAAGACGATCGTTCAATATCGCGGAGTATGACAGCGGCAATGTTTTTCGCTTACCTTCTCCGTTTTGCCCCGCTCACACCTACACGTATACGATAAGCGGATAGATTTATCTTTTTTTCGGTACCGGTCCGTTCCGCAAAGATTCAAAGTTTCATAACTCCGCGCATAATCACTTGCATTATTATTCGATGGAAGAAAAGAATAAGAAACTTCGTAACGGGCAACGAAATTGCTAAACTAAAAATTAAGTATGCTCCCCTCTTGCACTGCGCAAACGGCTGCCGAGTCCGAGAAGCGAAGAGAATCAACTGAAAAAACGATACTCAAGGAAATTGTAGTCTGCCAATTAAAAAGTGTTGATGACGAGTGAGCGTTGAGTGGCGACGGACGAGTCGCCGATTCGCCGTCTACGACAGAATACGAAGTGATAATTGTTCGAGTTAAAAATGCAATTAATCATGAGTCTGCTGTGGATGTAACATCGCTCTGCACTCAGAACTTCGTGAACTTCGACGTTCCGTCTCTTCGGCAAACGTACTGCATTGAAACTCACGTGTTTGACTTGGCTATGCAAAGAGCTTCTCACCAGGCAAGCACAAAGCTATCGTGAACGAGAACGGAGTTATATTTATCGTGGAGCTTCTCGACTTGCGAAAAGTCCTTCCCCACGCCACGGATAAAAGTGTCGAGTCTGCATTACTCGTGTGATCATTTTCTCTGAAACATATATAAATCATTTGAAATATATAACCGATGTTGCTCCTAAAATTCTTGGAAAATCTGGGACTTCCCGCCACACGCTACGTCCCAGTTGCGTTCTACCGTGAACTATGGAAATTTTTCTCAGATGACCGGCGGTTTTCATCGTATCGTTCATCTCAGTGTAGCAATCGCCCGATATTGTAACTCCTCCATGGATTTCAGCCGATGTGGAAAAATACAGGTCATTTGCAAAACCTCGACCGGAAATGATCGGAGCGCACCAAACATTTAAGTGGAAGCGGAGGCGCTTCGTGTCGCGAACGGTGGGGTTGAAAAGCCACCACGGATTGTAGAGTACCCCGCTTCGCCCCTCTTTCGTTCCAATCAACGTGTTCACTTCGTCGATCGCGATTACCAGCAGCGCGCTTCCGTGTGATCTCTCCGCCCTCTCGTCGCTTCGTTCGCCTTCCATAGTGTAATCCATGTATACTACTCTACGTATCCAATCTAGCGGGCAGGCATACCGTGTAGTTCCTCACCAACACACAGGCACATAACCACGAGAACTAGATAGCTCGCTGAATCTCGATTATCGATGATGGCATCGATCCGCTGGCGTTCCGCCTGCTCTTCATCGACTGTCACCCACTTCTTCTCGTTCCCACGTTTGCTGGTTCCGCGCAGCTCGCTACGCGATCCCAGCTTCGGTCCTCGATGATTTTCCGGCCCGGTTGAGCTCCGAGAGAGAAAGGGCGAGCGCCCCGGTGGACTAAACGTTCGCCGTCGAGAAAACTCAATTAAATGTAAATCCTGTTATCGAACGGGTCGCTACCGAGCCCGCTTTCCGTCGGTTTTCCATACTCCCGATGGCGAGTTGATCGGTCGCAGCCGAACGCTCGCATGCCTCGAACATTCGAACGTCGTGTACTCCATCCGGCTTCCCTTCGTCCCTCTTGTACAGCATATTCACCCTGACTCTTTCGCTTCTCATCGATCGCATTGGGTGGGGGTTTTTCCTCTCCGCTCGCATGCTGCACCGCGCTTCTGTCCCAGGTTCGACGAGCGGAACTGGCAGCTATAATCGCAGTGATGCATCGGTGTTTCCATCGTTACTGGCCCCTCCTCCTCCACCCAAACTCGGAACACCGCGAACCGGCGGAGAACGAGTTTTACTATGTAATTACGAAACCTCGTGTCCGAGCGAGCCGTACAAGCAGCGATGTGCCGTGACGGTCATTTTTTGTAAGCGTCAATGAACCAAAAAATTGCCGTCTTTTTTACTCCAAAAAAATGTTGGATTCGAGGGTAATTTTTATTTGCTCACAAATCTGGTAAATTTTTTTTGCCATCTAGGTCTATTTTTCTCACTCGTCCACTTTGCTCTAAACTCTTCGATTAAATAATATCAATTGAATTCAAAAGGAAACTTTTTCCGATGAACAGCAGCATTGGTTCCTCGTTAATTATGTGGGACCGTGGAAGTTCATCGGTCGCGTTAATTTCTGCACGTTATTTATAATCATTTATTTTTACTACAGCAGTTCTGGCGGCGCGATAATTTCAGGACCGGTTAATTGACGTCCGCCTGACACTCGATAAAAACAAATTACCTTTCACAAAGTCGACGTCCACTGCCGGTGCAACTGCAGTCCGAACGATAACGAAAACTCACTCGGCGAGACTCCGACTCAGCTCGAGATGAAATATGTTTACATGGCTTCGTCCACGCATCAATCAGCTGTGCTTCCAGCCGTGAGGATATTTTCCAAGCTCATTTAGGATACGCGGCATCCGGCGAAGTGCGCGGTGGCAGCGGCTCGAGATTAATATTATTCCCGCAGCAGACCGGAGTTCGCATTGCACCCTCCTAGTTACCGCCTGACAAGAAAATCTATACTCTCCCTCCTGATCGCCCGTCTATGTTCGCTGTGCTTTGACTCGCCGTTCAGCTGCTTTCCCCTTATATTTCCGAGCGCGAATGCTTAACGCCACGGAGGGTGTATTTTGCTCACGCATGAAGTAATTTAGGCCGCGCAGCTTGGATCAATCAGGCAGAATCGCACTCCCGGTGGATCTCTTGCTTTCGAGGAATTCGAGCCTGCGCCGCGAAAATCATCCGACATTGTGTCATGCTTGGAAGGAATTCTGTGTAGTCAATACGAGATTTTTTATACCCTCGCGTCTGCCGAGAATCAAAGCCGCTGTGCATTGGCGAGTCGCAATTTACATAGGTTCATACCTGTGCGGCTTCGCTGATTGCGCTAATGACGAGAGTAATCCGAGCCCCAGGTAGCATTCTGCGAAGCTCGTGTGATTTAAATCCCCTTGCCAGTTGCAATTCGACGTGATGCGGCGCGCGCGGCTGCTCGATAACCGTTTTCAATTTTCGAATGAACGAACGAGATGCGAAGTTCGCGAAGCCAGAGCGCAGTTAAATGGATTGAAGAGGCGCGGTTCGAATAGACGCGGAAGCGAGTACATTCAAGTGCAACTCTATCGAACCTCATTGAGCGAGAGAAATGGGGATGTGAAGACCAGCACGTTTGCCGTTGGCATCAAGTTTATTGCGCAACTTGCCAGCGTTTAAGAAGAGACTCAGCCAATATCCTTGTATTCTTCCGGAAACTGCATAAAGACGCGGATGTGAACACGATATGTGAAGACCGCGTGCTCTGCGATACGGAGGTGAAACGAGAGTCAGAGATGCTCTCGAGAGGGAATCGGATATTGTCTCAGAGAACGGATTTAACGGAGATTCACCAATAATTACAGCGACGAAAAAGCCCATATTTGGCCAAACGAATAGCATCGAAAAATAAATATTTCAAATGGTCAAACTATTCGATGAAGCCTTTCTTCTGCCATTCGCGGTTCTATGACGATAGACGAAGAATATTCCCAGAAGAAAAAATGACTTTAGCACATTTTTAAATTCCATATTTTTAGAATTTCGAAACCAGCATTATCTATTCGATATTGCCGTGAGCGATGCCAACTTTTTATCTCGTACCTCCGCAACTGTGTACACAATCGTGCTCATCGCTGATTGTCCTTATTAATAATAACGTTCGGCAAAAGGCTCGTATTTGGCCAGACGAATGAGATCGTTAAATTGAAATGCAAATGGTAAAATTACTTAGCCAAGCTTTTCTTGTTTTTTTCCTTCGCATGGTACGCGAACACCCGAGAACTTTTAGTGCTCAGCCAACCGTGTTCCGTACCGTTACTACCACCGCTACTGCTATGCATACACGTTCATGAACTCCAACAATGTTCGGCGTACTGGCTACAGCGGAGCAGCAACGGCGCGAGGTTGAGAAGTCACGATCTTTTTTGTCGCCACGCTGGCAAAAGCAGCGACGGTACGGTTGCCAAATTGCAAAGAACTTTATACGTATACAGACGAGTTCAGACTGCGAGTGAGCACGGGGCGAAGTGAAACTCGCGTCTATTCTCAGTTCTCCCATGCTTCTCTCGAGATCTCGTTTCAACCGGGAGTTTGTATTTAGCATGTACGCATCGCAACTGGAGATTCGAAAGCAGAGGGGGTTAATTAAGCAGTCGGCAAACCGGAGTGTCGTCACACGATGACGGCCATGACTAATTGGTGACGCGTTCGTGGTGTGTAATAAGCTAATAAGATGAAGTATATCGTAATACGGAATTCGCACGAAATCTTTATCGACGTAATTCCGGAATGTTTCATGAAATCTTTCTCGCGTTTGTTTCTGTGTGAATTATTGGTAATTTGTCTCCTGAATGATCGTGAAGATTTATGGAACGGGGCACGTGGAGAGCAATAAGATTCGTTCGAACTTCAAATCGATTTTAAATTCGAACTCACTATCGGATTAGAGTCTTAAAATTCGACCCAAAAAGTCGACGCAGCGACAACGGATATTCCCGGAGTGACTATCTGGATTCCCGGAAAAATCGTTGGATGACTTAAAAATCGGATGTGAAATTCTCGCGAGCTCGCTCACGATTCTTCGTACTTGCGCGTCGTTTTTTTTTTTTTTTTTTTTTTTCATGCATCTTTTTTCATCGGAGACATTTTTCCTGCAGAGCTGGGCGCTTGTCTCTGACTCGCGAGTCTATTCGAAGTCGCTCCGGATTTATCGTTCCCTCCGCAAATTCATACAGTCGGCCAAAGGGCTGCGCCGTTACGCTCTATCCAACTGGCATCTGGTGCCGTCGACCGGTACTTTTAAATTATTCTCCGCGTGATAAAATAAGAACGTCCTCAAGACCTTCTCGTTGTGTGTGTGCATTCGCTATGTTGCACTTGTCACTGTTAAAGATAGTTCCAGTTCTCGTCTCTCGATTCGCTTCGGCTCACCGTATCTTCTTCTATTTCTGTTTATCCGATTGCCGAGTCCCGTCGCATGATTCCCGGTGATCCACTGTAACGGACAATTCAAGCAGGTTTAAGTAAAGATGGATATTTGAGTCACAGTAGATATACCGATAGATGTGTTAAAACTGCCATTGACGTCTGTCATTTCTTGAAACAACGTGGGACACTTCTGGTGGTCAATAAATTATGCAGGCGGTGACAGTGCTCTCTGGAATATCTGCCAATAATATATTAAAAGACGGGAGTAAGTTTAATAGATTGAAGCGATTATCGGGGATCGATGTCGTCCGGCCCGATCTTATTATTTGGAAATAGATTCAGAAATAATTAATATTTATTATAGCCGTTGCGAGGAGCAGAGCGGATAATCGTGGTTTCGTAATAGGGCTCTTCGGGTCAAACTTAAATTCGGACTTGATTTTGCGGTTAGATGTGGTCTCGAGTTTGATGTTAACACCGATCTCGAATTAAAATCGACTTCGAGATCCGACTTGAGATCAAAGTTAAGCCCGAAATCAAGATCGAGCCAAAGCAACTTCAGCCCAAACTTGGATCTTAAGTTGAAACTAACGGCTGAAAATTGGACCCTCAATGCCGTCTGGTCTGAAAGGTTATTTGCATCCTGTAGAAGCGAGCAGCCTGCGAGGTAGCTAGAACCGTAACGATGAAAACTAAGTTTCCACTCGACGGAGTTGGAGATTTGTACTTCCACCCCAAACTCACCGGTGTGTGGCACTTTGCTGCGAATTCCGTTGGCGTGTGTATTCTCGTCCCAGAAATCTTCCCTCGATCGGAGTATCCCTTTAAACATCTCCGGCAAAGTTTTTCAACTATAGGCCGTGTGACACGATCGAGACAGGCGGGAACATTCTGTTATTCTGTTTGTCAGTGAATACAGGTAATTTTATTTTTGCTCACGTTTTAGAATTACTTCCGTCCACCTATCTGCGACGCGAATAGGTGAACGAGAAAAATGTTTATTCTGTTCGTTGTAATGAAGTTTCATTGTTCCGTTTATCATTTGAATGGATAACACGCCTAATTGCAATTATTCAATGCCCGAGTGAGCATAATCTGTACTGGACGCTTTAGCATACTTGCACCTTTGCAAGTGCAGTTAATTAATTCGACTTGAAATATATTTAACTGCAGTAAAATTAAGCGATTTTGTATTCCAACAAACTACGTAATCGCATGACCGGCTCTCATATTCATACCCATTACAGTTTTATTCGCTGATGTATCAGCTGGGCTACGCCGGATTGTTGTACGTGTTGTTTGTGCCTCGGCGTATTGTCCGGTGGGGAAAAATTGCTCGGGGCAATCGGATCACAGAAAATTAAAGCCGGTGGCGAGCTAATTTATTCCAATCATTTTATCGCTTCGGGACGATATAATTAATTCATGCCGCGGAATTATTGCCGACACCGCCATTTGGATTTCGAGTATTTCGAAGTTGACCTCGTTTCATTGGGTTATCGACTTCACCGGTCATTGTTCCCGAGTCGTCGTGCCTTTTGTTTTCGACCGAGTAGCTGCGCACCCTTCGAAATGAAATATATTTACGCGAAGTAAGCAATATCCTACCGACGAATTAATCGGAGCATCATCTACGGAAAATCCAAGGTTCTGTTTCTCTCGCGCTTATCGCATGAATGACCGGCATCGCGATTGACCAAACACAAAAAAAAAGAGAGCACGAGCTGGAAATTAGTAAGGCAAAAAAACAAAGATAATTGAGAGGATGGTGCGGCATATCGCGCGCAGAACATTAAACCGGTGCTCGTGCCCGCGTCCGCCCATTCATAACACTTTTTTTTCCGTGTTCTTTATGGCATCAGCCAGTCGCCAAGTGCATTTGCCCGACGACAATGTACAACGTAACATGCGCGACGCAACGGCACGAAGCTCACGGGTGCACGCACGGTTGGACGTTGCACTCCCGCATGCGTAAATATACGCCTTTTATAAAGCAGCTGCTGGCGGCACTGAAATTAAACTGCGCCAGCGATATTGGCCCACGGGGGCTCCATGACTACGGGCAACCCTCGTCACGTGCCGAGAGGGTGAGGATAATTGAAGATCCGAATGCGCGACTGCTGTTGCCCTCGCTTTACTGATAAAGGTGGAACACTGTTACGAGAGATTGAAAATAAAAAAGAAAAAAAAAATCGTCCAACCACCTCACCGGTTGACATTGTACATCAGCGTGCCAAGACGCAACTCTTGACCGATTCGTGTAACATATTTCATTGATTCACGTGTTAATCGGGGTTGATCATCATTCACTGCGTTCATTGTAAACGGGCTAAAAAAAAAAATAAAAAATCACATACCTACCTTGCAGTGCTATTTTTTTTTGTAACGCGGAGGAAAATTTAATTCGAATATCCTTAACGTTTTTGCATTAAAAAAATTGCATGGTCGTTTGCCATTGGCCAAAAGGCTACCAAGTTTACTCTGGAACCAACTAATCCGATTTAAAATGCCGTCGGTCGGCATCTTTTTTTTTTTGTCGTCCAAATTCCGATCATCGTCGGCCACGACCAACCCTCCGAAAATTCCGTCTGCTCGTCACGCTCATAATGAGACGTCCGCCAACTATGAATGACAGTCGATTCTGATAATGCTATGGAGCTCGAAGTTTCGAAGTGCAAACTCGCAGGCAAACCTTGCGGAATAGCCGTGTAAAGTGGAGCACGCTTGGATACCGAATCGCTCGAGGGTTGCGACTTCGCAACGATATTACGTTGAAACTTGGCGGTGGAGCATCGAACGGCTTCGTGATCCGGAGGAACGTGTGTCTGCAGCGTGCAGTAAGTTCGAAACTGCCACGGTCTTTGGCATGCACGATATTCGAGCACTTGAAGAGATACACTGGCTTTCGCTCCCTCGTACGTAAATACGTGTTGCACCCGCCGAGTTTCCATCGACGATCGAGTTTAAACTGATTAAACTGAGATATCCCGATGGCGGATTATATTTCGATGCTCCTTGAGAAAATCATGGCTACGCAAACTATGCACCTTGATTCGAGGTGAAACTTTGTCCCGATCGTTGTTACGCGTCAACGGTGAAGTCGGAAATAATGGCGGAGGTTCGCGCGTGTGTCGCGCTACGCTCGGCGTGTCTCAAAAGTGTCGAATGCACTTGACGATAACGCCTGTGACGCTTAGACTTCGGGAGTTTACAGCAATTTTGTCCCCAAAGGGTTTCATTGAGAATGAAACTTACACGAAATACACTTTTCTCGTTGGTAGAAGAGGCGCACGTGACGATGGAATTTAATTACTTCAGTAATATAATCTGCACGAAACGAGATCTGAGCGCATTCTCGCGAGAAATCTCCAGAAAAATATTGCAAGTACGTGGATTGTGAATTGTTCCTCGATCGCTTTGGAACATCGTAGATGTACCGTGGATATTCGAGAGAAGCGCGATCGAGTGAAATCCGAGGAGAATGAAAGTCACGTCACGATGTGGGCGAGAACGGAATTGGATTTAAGGTGGAGCGATAGAGAGGAGAAGAGAACCTGATGCAGTTTTACCTTGAGTCTTAGTCGATACTTATCGCTATATTTGTACGCAATATACAATACGAGACGTCGTCCACACGGGGAGCAAAAAAAATTAACGACCGTTCACCGAAGTGCTTCTACATTTCGAGATATGCGAAAGTGTATTCGCACGCCCTTTGCTTTTTTGTTGAAGCGTCTGCGAATCTGGAGCCAGTCGGATGCGGAGATTTCACTCGCGACAGACTGTCTGCGCCAGTCGAGTTTGCACAGCAGAGTTTCTCGTTTCGCATAGAATAACTTCTTGCGCTTCTTTTCTTCGCTCGCTTTTTCGCGCTGTATCTTTCTCGGAACTTTTTTTTTTTCACATACAGAAAGGAAGTTCCTGGGCGTGAAGCGGGAAACGTCGAGCTCGCCGGCTTTCGTACTCCGGAGACACGAAGATATTTGTATATCGCGTACTCTTTATCTTTCGTCCTTCGCTGCTCTTCGAGGCTTTATCAACATTCAAAATTCGACACCAAAATCGGTCGGGAAGAACTATTGTCGAAATATGGAGAAAGAAAGTCACGTTACAATTTTTCAATGACGGTACGCGACGATATCGATGCAGTATATAAACGGAATCGAACAACACGCAACTTTTCTTTACTCGAATAGCCCGATTCTTGAATAACCGATATCTCCTGGATGCCTGCCTGAAACACAGGCAAACTTTGGACCATCCTCGAATCCCCAGAAGTGTACGTAGGTACTCGACACCGTCGACGTAAGTCTTCGTTGGACGAAGACACATGGTATTGCGAAGGTCCCATTGATACCGACAAGAAATACCCCGGTTGCAATCGATAGTCCACGATCCTGTCTGTATCGAATTTGTACGGTCACGCGGGGATTCCCGGTACGCGCTCCGTTCTCTCTGCCATCTGCTTCGGCGACACGATCCGGAATATCGATTGCGGTTGATAAAATACACGTATAGAATGTACCTCGTTACACGAACACAGTTACATTGAGTGCACAATGCCCGTGATATACCACGATGGAGGAATCTCGACCGCGAGAATTCGACGGAGAGGGCGAATCGGCGACACGTCGGCGGCGTCGTCCTCGTCCGGTCTTCCGCGGAGGAACGCGTTGCATTCCGTTCTCTCGGTTCATGATGGTCGAGAGGGAAGCGAAGAAATCGGGGAAGGGGGCGCGCGATGCAACCCTCGCAGCTTGGACCGCTGCGCATCGGCGATGCGGCTTAGTTTTATTGTCTTCTCGCTATTTCGAGGCCCTTTCCGTCGCGCGAACGACGATAATACGTTTATGACCGAGCGTTAAATCCCGCGAACGGTTGGTAACTTTCTTATTACGCCGAGGAGAAATGGTCGACGGACGCGGAGGGAGAGATCTCACACCGGGGTTCATCTACTTCCCTTCCCGGTGTGTTACATCACACGGGGAAAAAGACTCGGCGTTTATCATCCTCGCTCACCCACGTGTGAACGCTTTGGTAACTATGCCGAGCCGCCCTCGAGCTTTCAAGTCTTCTTAAAGGAAAACTATACACTCAGAGAAAAATCTAGCGAAAATTACCGACCATCTGAGAAAAATTGCACGAAATATCGTATTGCGTCATTGCACCACCTATGGTGGAAATTCTCTGTTTATCCGAGAATTTTTACCACAAAACTTGAGATAAAATTCTTATAAATCCGATGCTTCCTACCGTAGATTGCGCGCCCTATTCCGGTTATTCACGTTATTCATGAAACGACAGTGAAATTAAAGTTGAACAGGTGAAATGGAAAAAAATGGCCCAATCGACATGACATCCAATGATGAATCAATTTTCGAGTTAAACGTGGAGGTTGAATAAAAAATATCGCACGCGAGAATCCGGAATTATCACATTTTCGAGATAACCACAGGGTAATAGGTTGGTGAAAACCCTTGCTCTCGGTCAATCGAACGTTTTTCCAATATCACGGGCAATGGCGTCGACGTCATTCTCCCATATTCCCGTTCAATCCCAACGTTTATGCATGTATTTCGTTTCCGGTACGATTGAGCCTCGGATTCTCGATTACCCGTTCGTTTATTTTTGTTTTTATTTTTCCCGCTTTGTCCATACAAACTCCGTTAAAACATCGTACGTGAAAGGCTCAACGTCGAGAGCATTACATTTATTATTTATATATTTTCGTTCCAGCTGTATCGAAAAAAAGGATTACAAGCGAGGATATTTTGCAGTATATTTTTTTTTTTAATTTTTGAACCACGCGCAGTTTTGCCGATTAATCTCTGGGAAAAAAGCGAGTGCTCTCGACGAGTACTTAACGA
This sequence comes from Listrodromus nycthemerus, assembly GCA_963978505.1. Classification (NCBI taxonomy): domain Eukaryota; kingdom Metazoa; phylum Arthropoda; class Insecta; order Hymenoptera; family Ichneumonidae; genus Listrodromus; species Listrodromus nycthemerus. The sequence continues at coordinate 1,026,104 of OZ021680.1, forward strand.
CTCAATTAACAGAGTTCGCTTGGCATCGCTTGGCAGCGAATTACGAGAATTTACCGACAGTACGACATTTTTTCCTTCTCTCGTTCATCGCGTTCGCGAGTTTTGTTCTTCCCTTTTTTTTTGCCGTGCAATCGATTCACTCGAGCGTGTCGCCGCGATGGTATTAACCCTCCGAATGGACCGCGCGGGCAACTTAGAAACAGGGCACGTTAACGATCGGGGAATCCTCGCGCTGCACCTCGGAGCCGCAGCTCGGCCAGCGACGCTTAATGTTCCAATAAAGCAACACGAGCGCACCCGCTAACGTCGTGAAGATCGTATAATCGTGAATCCCGTTTGTAATATGTATGGCTCGGTGTACCCGATGCAAGTGGGATGTAAAGGACGTGCAGTTGGAGGGAGCTTTTGATTACAATAATCGTATATGGTATGGAAAACGACGAACGAAGATGAACGGCTTCGAACACACAAAATTATAAATAATATCAACGTTGTATATTGGAATTTTCTCAAATAAAAACTTGATTCGGTATAAAAACTGGTTAAATGCAATGTATAATTGTTCTAAAAAATGGGCTGAAGTGAAATAAAAATAAATTATTGAACGAAAGAATTTTGGCTTTTTAATGTACCTTAATTTTTTTTGTCAATCGTGAATGCAATTTGAGCGACACAAACGCGTGTGGGATAAATCGTCGGTAAATATCTCAATCTTCACACTCGATATAACAACTTTGCCGCTTCCCTTCGTCTTCGTCAGCTGTTTGCACAACAATTTCTACGCTACTCCACTATCGTGATTTATCTATTATCTCGATGAAGCGTAGACCTTCCGTGCCGCATCGTAGTATGTCGTAAAATAAATTTGTAACGAGATACTCACTCTCGAGCACATCTCATCCTGATTATAGTGCGAAGTTGCCCGCGAGCGAGAATCTTGGTAAACAAGTATAACTTGACATCGCCGTTATATTTTCCACAGCATTGCAATAGTTTTTTTTTATTACGAGCGTTGACATAATATACCGATCGTCGAATACTCGTTGCACTTTTTTTTTTCGATAAGCCAATATCTCTGGCTCTTGCTCGAGGCTATCAGGCGCGGTATCGACTAGTGACGTCAGCGCTCGTTGTAGGACTAACTATTGCTGCAACTCTTGTACACACATTCTATTTTCTTATTCCTTCCTTTCTTACATTTTTTTTTTTTTTTTTTTTTTTGAATACTTTATGTACGTTGATTTTAATATCGATTTTCGAAGCATCAGTTACGACATGAGATCGACCTTAAACCCTTTTTCGATGCGAAATTCGACGAATTGTACTTGTCGCTCGACTTTTAGCTTCTACGCAGGATTAATATTTTATTATCAAAAAATGGAGAGAGAGATTTACCCGCATGTTTTACACATAGAAAGATACAATTGCTTCTCCCATAAATGTCGAATGTTTGGAAAATTAACGACTCTCTTGATGATTGTCGTTTCTCTGTGCTCGCATTTTTGTTTTTTTTTCTTCTTCACAATTCGAGCTTGCAAAACGTCGGCTTTTATTCTCATTCGTTCTCTCGTCGTACAGCGTCGCTAGCCCGTTTTTTTCGAATGCTCTTTCATTCGACACAGCCTCCAACTATGTACAATTTTTATTTTCGAGATAATTTTTTTATAGACTCTTCGAAAAGAGAATCATCTCACGTAACAACGATTCTCCACTCGGCAATGTGTAAAACGTAATGTGACTTTTTGTCAACAATTCCGTCGCTGACGGGGAATTTTTTAATCCAAACAGCAACCGCACGGTTTTACAGAAATAATTCCGCGAATAACAGTCAAACAAATTCGGACAAGACAGAACAGTATCCACGGGTAACTGACGAATCGCAGCGAGGACAACTGACCGGGTTGTGCCGATGTGACAAAAAGTCGGTAAAAAAATTCGATTAAAAAAAATGTATAATTTTAATGAAGAACTCTCAACGTTTTAGGCTAAATTGTTGATTGTTATCACGGCTTGTAATTGATATCATGGCTTCAAATACCGTATCTTCTCGGCAGGCAAATATCCCTACTTGCTATACTAATTCGATATTCAACATTATTGGAGTTAATTAGCCTCTGGCACTGATGTTACTCTGTGTGCGAAATCCTCGATTCCTTCGCTTTCACTTCACGTGTATGCGCGGAGGTTCGATATAATAAAGGCTTTATCGATGAGGGGCCTGGCGCCGTGTCAATGGAATTCTCTCGTCCCGCGCATTATTGAGGTTTCCATACCGCGATCGAAATCTTCATTCCAGCTCAGCTTCGGTAGCATCGAGGGGGCCGATGTTAATATTTGATGGGAGCGAAATTTATCGGATTTTCGAAATTCTGTCGATATTATCGCCCTCGACTATTATACGCCATACACACGGTATCAGAAATTTAACATATCGATCGCCACATTCTTGATTTCCATCGCGAATCAATATTTGTAGACGATAATAATTATGATGACATAAAAAAATCCCCCGAGACGTTATCTCATCCACAATACGAGAATACGCTTAAACGTTAAATCGCTCGCAATCTCATTTCGATCTCTGATAAATATTTCCTTGTGACAATAAATATTAAAATTAAAAGGAAAAATATTTGAACGAGCGGTTCTTTCCTCCACAACGGATAACTTAAAGCGTTGAAACTTCTTTGGGTTATCATTTTGTCTGCCGATAAATATTTCTTAATAACGAGTATTATTATTTTTTAAAAATTTACACGAGCGTTTATTTTACCCATAACACAAGAATACCTTTGAGCGTTAAATCAGCTTGGAGACGGCGATATCACGCGACCTTAAATTGGCTTTCTCCTCGCCTTCCACGAGACTCGTCGTCGTCGATCGCGTGAAAAGGTCGGTTCGTATATGCGGCCCGCGCGTGCTTGTTCTCTGTCGAGCAATCAAGGTCGATCCGCCGTAGCCGCGACGGGGCGCGGATTCATCGCCGGAGTTGAGAGGTAGAGGAATCGCACGTGTACGATCCTCGCGCGAGCGAGGTTCGACGCGCAGCTCCGGGACAATCCGAGAGCCCGCTGGCACGAACGATACGCGAGACGTTCGCGACCCTGTGTATCATGTACGAGTTTGCCATCCACATGGAGAATTCGTGCGGCGCACATAGGTGACTGCACATGCACGGATCGCGAGGCGAAACCATTCTGTGGCGAACTTTTTCGAGCGTGTTTTACCGGGCAAAAGGATTTTCGCGCGGAGTTAACGTTCGCTCCCTTTCTCTCGAACTTTTTCATTTTTCCGGAAGCATAAAATCGAATACGAATGAGTCGATATCGCTTCGGTCAACGTGTAACTAACGACAGGAACAGGACGTCCCGAATTTACGGACTAATTCTGTTTTTTTTTTGGGATCGACCAACCGAATAAAAAAAAAAATCCCGTGTAAAATGTAGAACACGAAACTAGCGAATGAAAAAAAAAAGCATAAGAAAGATTGAGAAGCGCAAACGAAGTTCGCGATGAGGGAGGAATAAAATTGAGAGAGAGTCGAGATAGTCAAGTATGAATTAAGGAGAGTTTGATAGCGGACGTGGGAATTTAGCGCTCGACGAAACTCTTCGAGAATGTGTACTCGAGAAGCCACGTTCTCTCATCTCAGCTTCGCTTCTCCCTTTTTATTCCCATCCCTCCCTCGTTCCGCCACTCGGCCGGATGATCCCTGCCCTCTGACCTATTTTTGCGGACACCCTACGGCCTTCGGACCTCCCTCCATACGCTCGCTTTTTCTCGCGGGAGCGGTCGAAGCTGCTACCCAAAGTACCGTCGCCGTTCGCTGCGGTGTCTCGCTCGCCAACATCCAAACGAATGCCACACATTTGTCAGCGACAGCTGAGCTCTTCAAATTTTACTGAGAATGCACCTTTACGCTTTGCCATAATCGTTATCGCGATAGCACATTTATATATTTATTTATCTACCGTATAGAGCATGCTTTCCTGTTATGAAAATTTTCAGGAGAGGTTTCACTAAATGTACAGATCATGCACTTTTTTTGTTCCCCCCAACGCAACGTACGGTACGTACGGTCGAGAGTGGGCAGCGGTGTCGGTGGCGAAACTCGAAAAGATGTTGTGTCAAGCGAGAAGCGAGTGTCAACGTACGAGAGTGCGAGAGGTATAAACATGAGACTTAATCGCGCCGGAAACATACGCGACGAGCGAGAGAAGGAGAGAAGAGGAGCAAAAAAAAAAAACGAGTGAGGCGGAGAAGGAAAATACTTATAATAATAACTGTAAGGGATCGCAGAGGGCGAGCAAGAAAAGGGTGCGAGAAGTAGAGGTTGATATACGTGCCAGGAATGTAACTCGGAACCAACGGTGTGAGAGATGCTGCTTATTATGGCGGCGCGTTTACGAACCCATTAATAATAAGCGCCGTCTTTCATCTTGCTCTCGCGCACGGGCTTTTCTCAACCTCCGCTGCTTCCGTGTATAACGCGCCACTGTTGGCACACGCACACGCCTCCGCGGGTTCGCAACTCCAGTCGCAATTTCTGTCGTGCCGGATTAACACTCTACTGCACCATCGTCCGGGCTGTTACACAGCCCGCGAGGAGGAAAATGAAGGATGAGACAATGCAGAGCTTTACTCCGCCGTCGTCATCAATTTTCTACGACTGTAGGATTATAATCGTCCATGGCGAACCTAAGAATATTTATAATAATAATTTCGTTGATGTTGGGGACTCATTCCGACGATTCCCACCGTACGTTAACTATTAATAAGTTTACCTTGTTCCAAGGGTAATACCAAAGGTTAAAAGGTATCAATTTTCTATGACTAGGAATAGCATCGCGAGTTGATAATTGTGACCTTAACCGGTGGCACAAATTGGCCTTGGCGCACACAGTCTCGAGTATCGCAGACCGTGACTATCTACAATTAATGGCTCGACGTAATCTCGGAGCTGATGAATACGTTTCTCAATCTTGGAACTAATATCTGGTCAACTCACCGCGATGGATAGGTACGATAAACCAGAGTCGATCTCGATATCTTCTTTCTACACAATCTTCGCTTTTATACGTACGCAGTAAATATTCGAAGCTTCGGAAACGCTCATTCGGATATTTATTCTATCCGAACGTAGCGGAGAAGTAAAAGGTAGGAGATGTAAGGTGCGCAGTTGGTAGGGTGGACGAACCTTCCGATATAAATAATTTATCTCGAAGAGGGGCCTGGCAGGCGGGCAGACAGGCAAAGCGGGCGGGTTCTACGATGTCTTGCATTAAATATGAAATCCAATATAAACTTTTCCTTCCCGGTCTGTTCACGCCCCCGCGTTCGCTAGCGCCGTGTTGTTCGGCGCCGGTAGTGAGCTCCCACAGCCGCTCTGAATAAGGCGGAAGCGAATAAGGTAAACGGGGACGAAAGAAAGAAGTAACGGGGTCGAGCGGAAGCACGGGATGTGTACGTACTTCGCGTGTACGCGGGCGACGGATTGTTCACGGTAACGGTGAACCGTCGATCAACTTTCTTTCGTGATATCAGCTTCGCGTAGGTTACCACGAAAATCCACGCCCATCGAACAGAATCAGATTGAACGAAATGCAAAGCCAAAAGTTCAAAGGGTACTCCTCTTTGAATTCTCATTTGTGTCGGATCATTGTATTAAACTGAATCTGTTTTTCTTTCTGTTTTTAGGATGCAGAGACGCGGTCGGAGCAGTTCGGAGGTGGAGATTGCGCAAATGCGCCCCGTAAGCACGGCTGGCTAATAGCTCCGTATTGCCCAAGCCCGTCCCCGACACCCTGTAGTTAGACATCAGGTGAGTGTCATTTATTAGCTTGCATACTATGTTGAGAACTTGGTTAAGACATAAAGTTAGCCCGGCGAAAGTGACTCGGGCGATTGGATAATTCACTAGTTCTATTATCGTGTAGAGATGAGGCGTTGAATATGGATGTAAGCAGTGATCCAGATAGCTGAGTTTGACTTCAACGGCGAACTGTCGAAAACCTTAAACGAAAAATGATCTCGACGATTCTTGCCAAAATGACGTTCTTTTAACGTTTACCACCTTATAGAACGGATTTTTAAAAATCATCAATTGCGATCATTTAATATTTTGCAATTGAACTTCTTATAATTTATAAAACGATAACGTTCAACCTCTCACCTGGATCCCTGTTGCGATAACGTTCCCATTACTGGTACATTAGGTCATCGAAATTCACGATTTATACATCTATGAATACATTTATACGACGACGCTCGTTACACGGAGTCGAATGTTGGAGGATTCCAGAACGCAAAGCCTTCATTGAAACTAGTTGTTATGTTTAATGCAGTGATGGTAGTCGAAAACTCATTCGCGATTGCTGGCTGGCCCGCACCGAAGCAGCGGACTAATCGCTTCCGTCGTTAACATTCGCAAACATCGAAATACGCGCCATTATCAGACGGAGTGTTAAAGGCTGGGCCCTGCCATACCGTGATACCAGATCCGCAGGATATTTCGACGCTAACGTTGCCGCGCTCAAGTGATCGCGGGGGAGAACTGCTGCACCTACCTATAAATATTAATTCGTTCGGTTTTCGCATTCGACGCTAGAATTTCCGCAGCGATATGGCCGCGTAACGATGCGCACCGGCTCGCACACAGCATACGCGATCTCGTTGGAAAAACAATTCATAGCTCTTCTATCTTTCCCATCCTCTCGTACGCTATAAAAAAAAAAAAATAATAATAAAAAACCGCATCACCAGAGTACAAACTGCGAGCTACACGATACTGAAACTTCCGGCCAAGAGTTCGTGTTCCAGCATTTAAATCACAGAGTTATAACCACCCCGGTGTCGTTGTTCATTCTATTTACCATAAAAATAAAATAGAAAAGGATGCCAAAAAAAAAAAGCAAACACGTTTAACAAAAAAATCATCACTTCGCACGAAACTGCGCGAGGATTTCGGCCAACCTCTCGCACAGCTGTGGAACGCATGCGTCCCATGTTCCCTAAGAATTCGGATTACGGTCTATTGTACGCAGGACCAACTTTCTTATTCGGTAAATTCATTCGAGACGAGCGAGAGCCCTGTGTTGGATTTCAATGTACGTCGAGTTCCGAGACATGCCGTCGTTGTGCGCTGTTACCATTACGAGGAGTACGGTCGACAAATTTCACGAATTGCACGCGCGGATCTCCGCCGATGTCGCGGCTTGCGTCGTGTGTTACGCCGACGGAAAATGAGTTTCCCTCTCGGCCTCGCTCAGTGAGCGAACGAGCATATAAATATAGTCGCACACAAACTCCGCGACGCTGGCTGTCCCGGAGTGGGTGAAGTCGAGAGTCAAGTGGGGCAAGGACTAGCTGCAATCTAGTTCCCTATACATACGTACACGTACGGACTTTTGCTCGCGACGTATTGGCTACCACGTATGTTCTCGGTTCTCGACTGGGTATACATGAAGGGACCGGTGGCATACTCACTCGTATACCTTCGCGTCTCTCACGGATACGGAGCATTCCGCGCCGTTTCCTCCCGGATCTGACCCTTCGCATCTTGGTTCGGATCCGACAGCTTTTATATGACCGAGCTGACTCGTCAAGGCAGAGTTTTTTTTAACGAAATTCATAATGACTCACCATTTTTTTGGACGAATTTGTTGAATCACAATTTAAAATCTGAAGAGATTGCGATGATTCTCACTAATTCTTTCTCATGTATCTTTGTATCGTGCATTTATATGGAGGATTCTGCGAAGGTTTAGACACCGGTCGGGATGGTAAGGAATGACCCATATATAGAAAGTATATAGTGTACAACTACTGAGACGGGAGTACACGTTTCTGTGTTTCCTTGCTTTCGTATAACAGCCAGCATGTGGCGCGTTCCTTCGTTTTCACGCCAAGGCCGTACGTTCTTGGGATCCTCGCATCCCAGGGGGCCTCTGCACTAACCTCTCCTAGTTCTCCTAGAGCTTACCTCTGTCCCGTTCTCCGGCTTTCATCTCGCTTTTTCTTCTTCGTCTCAGCTCAGCGCACTGGCCATTTGTCGTGCCGAGCTGCAGAAGAGTGCCCTGAGAAAAAGAAAACCCGATGGACCGCAACGCCACCCAGGGTGAAAGAAACTGGGGGCAAACATGCCACAGATTTATAGCAACGTTCTGTACTTTTTTTTATTATTATTTTTTTTTTTCTTACCGTTCCCATTCGCTTCTCTTCGTTCGTTGGATTATATTGTACTTCGACATGAGAGACGGTGGATGTCTCCTCACATGACAGTATCGTCGAAAACGGAAAGAGGCATTTTACCCTCGTATGTTCGGAAATAATTTTTTCATATTATCGCCAATCTTCTCCACCAACCCCCTCGCATCCCTCATACGCGATGAGGAATGAAAGATATCCGCATACGTTGAATAGTGAAATCTGAGATGGATGATTAATGAGAGAGAACAGAAAAAATAAAATATTCAAGGGGAGGACGAAAGCGAAAACCGATAGATAATGAGCGAGGTGCTCACAATGTATAATTAGAGCTGGTAGGAGGGAGGAGACTCGAGATCCTGGCGCCAGGACTCCCGCGCACTCGGCGCCAACAAGGTCTCGCCGACGGAAATGCTATATCTCTGGTGCTTCTATGAATTTTTCACCTCTTGTGTGTGCCTCTCTCTCTCTCTCTCTCCCTGCCGGTGAGAGACTCCAGGAATCGGGTCATACCTAACAAACTTCTCTCGGTCGTATTACCGGGCGAGAGTCTTTCAGGTGGCTGAGTGCGCGAGACGAGCTTCCTCGGTAATAAAAAAATCTTCGTCGTTACACGGCGCTCACAAGCTTTGACAAATTCTTTCCGCAACGTTGAAGTAAATTATTCCTTGTTACACGGAGGGCCGTGTGAACCGAGATAAAAGTTGTAATTTTTTCCGATTCTTTTTTCCGACCTTTGTGATCCTGCAAAAGGTCGTAACGACAACACCGCTGTAATAAAGAGTCGTCTCCCACTGGCGAGTGAAGACAGTTTTACAAATCGTGAAAGGAAGAACGCTGTTCAGTTGGACGAGGTACTACAACCGTTTAATAAATTGCGGATTGGATGTCCAAATGAAACGGCTCATTACCGTAACGTCTATGGTCGTCCTTAATTGAAAACGTACTCGCGGAATTTACGTGGGAATTCCCTCAGGAGGAAGAACGATAACATATTAATCCCGGATTTACAAAACTAGAGCAACTGAGATATTCATGATTCTCTTTACGAGATGAAGGATTAATAAGCGTGCTTGCGAGTGTTTATCGACACACGCCATCGCCAAACTTTTCCCGACCGCAGCGACCCTTCGGTGTTCTCGTTTTGTCATTAATCAATTTACCGTTGGACACATCGCGGTCTCTCGGATCTTCGGGTTTTTTTTTTTTATCACAGCTCCACGAGAGAGTATCCGAGTGTGCGATCCGTGTGCTGTACACTAACGAAACGAGAGTGCGGTATGGTTTGCAGCACCGTCAGGGTCGAGCGGAGGGAAAGAACGCGGTTAAGGGGTTACGGGTATGAGAGCGCACGTCGGTGTACGAGGAGGGAACGGGTAAGGGCTAAACGAGCGAAAAGCGGCGGCCGAGCGGGGGCGTTGATATTAATTAGCCACTTGGAGTTAATTACTCGTTGCTCGTGGTAAGACCGGACTCGGACAGCAGCACGTGCTTCCTGGCCTCGTGAACCGTGACCCGCCGTGGGACCTTTTTCCATCCAGTGCGGCTTTTCGAGATACGTTCACAACAATTACCGGCACAACTTCGCTTCGACCTCTATGACGAAATACCGTTCATTAATTTTCAAACAAAGTTTGTTTACGACTGCAGAGACGCACAATCAACGAAACACAGATATAACGAATTTTGATGTGAGTAATTTCCGAAAGCTGCTTAAAAGTAAATTGCACGATAAAGGCACGATCATTCGCCGTACATTTACGAGAATCATTGACACAACTCGGTCTCTATCTCCTTAATGAGACAATTAAAAAAAAAAGAGTCTCAACCATTCAGCCAAATAAAATCAACGAACGAAGATTTTACAAATTCTGATGCGAGTAAATTTGAAAAGTGGCTGAAAAGTTAATTGCGTGATAAAATGCAATCTCTCGTTTCACCGATGTATTTCGTGCACGCCACTAACAGATGCCGCCGTTGAAATTTCGGGTAAAACGTTAATTAGTTATGGGGCGGGGGTGGTGAGGTTGGGAAAACGGTGGATCGGAGGTTTTATCGAGCAGCGAAGTAAATTTATTTGCGGAAGCCATGGAACCCTGTGACCTCCGACAAAAATGCATCGACCGCAATTGGAAACTGCACACAGTTTGCCGTATCAGGGAAGTATGGACTACAGTCGGATCCACCTGTACTATAGTGAATTATACCGGCGTGGACTTCGTGGACCGAAATAGCTGTACAGTTAGTGTGTTACTGTATCTACTGCGCTCCAGGACCGGTGCCTGTGGTCTAGCGGTGAGCGTGCTCGCCTCTAGACCAAAGAGCATCGGTAGGCTGTGCGGGTTCGAAACCGGTTGCTCCAAGTATATCGATGTGACAAAAAAAAAATCGAAAGGGACATAGCTCCCAGATTTATATTTCATATAGCGGAAGAACTGATGGAACTCCGCGAAACAAGTGCGAGTAATGCGGAAAATGTCTGCTGCAACATTGAGATGATATATAGGTCAATCCTCTTAGCCCGATACATCGGTATACTGCAATTGAACGATTCAACTCGAGTAGCAATAAACCCCCGCGACACTAGTTGGAAATGGTTGAAACGATATACAATTTATGTGCGAATGTACAAGTGCGCGTGTGTGCACTCGCGTCTATGTACAGGGTTTGCCTGACGGAACATCAGAAGTTCCGAGTGGTCGGGAGGCAAACAGAACTCTCCATACATAGAAGAGGGGAGGGCGCAGTGTATCGATTCGGTGTTGACCACTTTCCGATTTCCACCGTTCACCGCCAACATCGCCACAGCCATTACGCCATTACGCTACCATTGCGCTCTCTCGACTCTATCCGTATCTCCGCCATGCCCAATAATATATTGTCTCTTGTTGCCTCGTTCAAACCCGCGGCTGTTTAGGTACTTTGAGTGCTCGCGGCTTTCGTCCCCAACGATAGACGTCATCGCAGAATAATCGGGTTCTCTGTCTCGTTTGTCATCACCGAGCCACCTAATCGGATATGATATTGCTCAACCAACGGCACGACATCGGTTAATAAGTGTCGTCTCATCCTCCTTGGTACATGAAATTTGATAACCCGAGAGACGGAATTCAGACTCGTTACACAATAAACTTCCGACGAATACCTCAGCTCAACCGCCATTCCACCGGGAGTTCCAAATTTGCGGTGGTGTAAGTTAATGGTAATCAGAACTTTGGAGACACGTTCGCGTCACTTTGGTTGACTTGGTATTCATCTTCTTTTTTTCGTACGTTTACTTTAATATTAGATTCTGCAGCACACTTCGTTTCGACGATCTCCCCATTTCGGTACTTGAAATTTGAGAGACGGAATTCAGACTCGTTGGATAATAAACTTGCGACGAATGCCGTAGTTCAACAGCTATTCCAAAGGGACTTACGAATTTACGGTGGCGCAAGTTCTCAGTAAACGGAACTTTCGATCTGAGATCGCTGCACTTTGATGCACTTTATATTAATTTTCGTTCAATTATGCGTTCGGATCAGAGCTGAACGAAGTACCGAAAAATACTTCGAGTACGAAGTATTAAATATTTTTCGCAATTGGATTAAGACACAAAGGTTTCGCGATGAATCGAGTGGTGAAAATGGTAAGAGCAAAACTTGTGACACTGTAGTTTTTACGAATGACGATTCTTAAAAATAGAAAAAAAATTCGTCATCGCGCACAGAAAAAATTGGCAAGTGTATTTCGCACAAACATGATTGCGTTTGCGATCTACACTAATTGGTGTTAAATATGCGAGAGGGTGCGCGTATCATGCACGCTTCGCTGGCACATCGACGTCGACGAGCCTTCTCTCTCTCTCGCGGCCTCAACGCAGACTCGACAGGCTCGAAACCGAATGGCAATTGGAAGGGGCGGATTACTCGGGCATGGCCCTCGCCGATACGAAATCAATACAGGCACGAGGGCGGTAATAGTGTATAGAGCCGGCAAGCACGTTGAATTCCCACGGGTGGTCCCGTCGACTGCGCTACAAACGTCTACTTATACATGTACACGGACACACGATATCGGCTTACAAAGCATTTCCAGATTCTGTCCCATTGTCGGTCCTGCGGTATTTTTTTTTTTTTTTTTTTTTTTAATAAATATGCATACACGAACTTTAGTCGTGCGGAGGTGGCTATTAGCTGCGCATGAAAGATTTTTTCGTGCTGGACTTTATTTATCAATTTTAAAGTGACTCGTATTGGCACATAAAGAATTTCATGGCGAGTTTGTATCGATGGGAGCATACAATTTTTTCCAAGCACACTCCGAATTACATCCATTGGGTTTGTTGATGGGTCGTTGATCGTCGAAGTTGCGAAGTTGATAAAAAATCGATATAGCGGTCGCTATGTCGTTATCACATCAATTGCATAATTAGTCACGACGGTCGTCAATTTGTATTACAGCATTCTCCTTATATCTACTCCATATCTATAAAAGGTATCGTCACTGCCGCGGTAATGGGAAATATTTATCAGAGTGTCATTCGATACTGGCTGACGTGTTCGACGACTCGTCAGATTTCGATATTGGCTGAGAATCAACATTTTTTTTTGTTGATTTTAACGTCACTTCTATTCGTACGTAAAAAAATCGTAGCGAATTAATAATGTCGATGGAGGGATAAAATTTGTTCTACACACCCTCGAAATTACACTTATTGGGTTTGTCGGTGAGTCATTAAATACCGAAATTGCGAAATTGATTTAAAATAAAAAAAAAATCGGATATAGCGTTTCGGAAGTCGGTATCACATCAATTTCGTAATTAGTCGCGACACTCGTTAATTTATTTCAGGGCACTATGCTATATGTATATCTATGGAAGGTATCATCACGGTCGTAGTAATGGGGGATATTCATCGGAATGTCATCCGATACTGGCTGACACGTTTGAAGGCTCGTTACGTTGCGAAACCAGCCCGAACATCGACATATACACGCCACCTTGCATCCCAACTAGTTGACCGACCAGCCTCATTATATCCTGCGTGTACACCGATATAAATAAATAATATTCGTTGAATAAAATTTTCGAACATATCGTTATGACCGAGCAAAATCAACAAAAAGCGGATTTGCTTTTGGTGCGGATATTATTAATTGCAATTACACTATTTGTCGGTAGTACTAACTGTTGTACGTTATACGGGAAATTGTGAAAAATTATTGGAAGATTGAGCCTTGCCCCACCGATCCGGTTTCCCCCATAGTCCCATTTTACCCCGCTCTCTCTTCATTCATTAGATACGAAATGTTCAACGAATGCCCAATCGACTGAAAAATTTCTGTGCGTTTTCCTTTCTGCCTCGATAAAGTGCCATTTTGTCGGAACCGAATGTATTGTCGTCTGTGTTTGACACGTGTTACAAACATTCGCCGCGTGTCGCGATACATTCGTACGGTAAATTAATAGCGAGATTTTTGTCCTTAAGCTGGTGACACGCATAGCGTGGAATTGTGGCAGCGCGAAGCCAGGACCAATCGACGCATAAATTTACGCAATCGATTTTGTGATACACACGTTTGATCGTTATTGTTATGTTTCACGTTAATCCGTTCGAGCACCGGATAATTAATAATCCACAGCGACGACTCTTCTCTCACTCTCGACGAAACAATCGACAGGGTATAATGGCTTGAATTACAATGCGCGTCAGTGATAACCGATGAAGGGTCGACAGGCAAGCGTCAATTACATAAATCTGCTTCGTCACCATAATTTACATAGCAGACATGAAAAAGCTAGATCGCGTCGAAAAAAGCATTAAATCATCAGGATGTTGATTAAAATAGTTGTAGCAACACGAAGAGCGAATTTCCGTAAAATTAAATTTATTTACTTCATAATTATTCCGACGGGCAAGCATCGATGACATAATTTCGCTTCGCCCGAATAAGTTTACATGGCGTAGATGAAAAATCTGAATCGCCGTGACGAAACGAATAAAACGTCGGTATATCAATAAAAGTGGTCGCAGAGGCACCGAGAGCGAATATTCTCGTAATATAGGGAAATGGAACGGTAGTAACATAGAGATAAAGAGAAAGAATAGAAGCGAAAAGACGCTCGCCCGACACCGGTGATTCGAAAGATCCTAACGGTGGTGTAGAGGAGACAGTTAACACAGTGAGCCAGTAGAATCGTTTCGCGTAACGCCGCTGGTCTCCACTATAAGAGACGCAGAAGCAGTTTCACGGCAAAGGGGGTACAGGAGAGACGAGGGAGTAAGCTTGCCAGTCGCTCTTCAGCCCCCGAGCGTTTCCCGTTATATCCCTCGGGGCAGCGCGTAATCCTGTGAACTTACGATGCTACGATCACGGTCTTCATTCTTCCATCCTCCTGGGGCCATGTAATTAGTCAGGATTCGTAGTTGACATCGATATCCTTCCACCTTCGTCCATATACAGTGACTTTTTCAAACGAAGTAGGTTTTTATGTGAGACTAGCTAGATAAACGCCGACCAGTCTGCGCGATCTTTACAAAGGTGTTGCAACCTTTGTTAAAATCACGGTCTTCGTTCTCCTCTCTTCCCGGCGGCATGTAATTAGTCAGGATTAGTTGTTGATGTTGACATTTCTTTATTTTTACATATAAATGGACACGTTTTGATGAAGAAGGTTCACATATAAAACTGGCAAGATAAATGTTTAGTCCATACGATTTTTACGAATCTTCAGTAATCTCCGATTTACAAAGACAGCTGGAACTATCCGAGTGAGTTCTTTTGGTTCGCACAGTGAAACGAATGGAAGCGATCGAGGATGGGAAAGAGAGCGGACCGTTACAATATATTTTCGCTCTTGCCGGAAGAACGGGACGTGACTAATGGCGGCTGTTCTACTTCTAGCAGCTATGAAATTCCGGTCAGGTCGATGCCGAAATGACGTTGCCAGGACGTTGAAAATTCGATTAATTGGCGCGGTCGACGAGCGGCGTAATTTATTTACTCATACTTCATAGTTCATCGTGGTATCTTTTTTCGTTCGTCGTAGCGTCCTTTCTATCTTGGCAAAAACTGCGGTACTTGTTTTCCAATGCGGTTAGTTATTCTGCGCGACTCACCGTTTACCACACTTCGTCCCTTTTTTCAAAAGCCCGACGTGCCGTCTTTCAAAACCGGTTCTTTTATATTGTGTACGCACACACTATCGATAATAGACCTTTCGAGCGTGCGTTTCATTGAAAACCGCATCGATGCATATTTCGCGCGCACGAGAAACATAAACATCGCTTCGCACCCGCTGATTTGCATAAATGCGAAGATTGCGAGGTCCGTCGCGTTTATAAAAAAGATGCCGGACAGTATATGGTGTTTCGCATCGCGGTGCTTTTAACTATTTACCTTTAACTTCGTTTCAGATAATGTTATACATTTTTTAGAACATTTTGGATTTATTTATCCAGCTCCAGCTAGGCTTAATTGCCCCCTTCACGTAAAAGCTCGTTCCCCCAGTTTTCATGGCACATGAAATGGAATTGGGATTCCCGAATTACGATTTGTAAAATTTCCAGAATTTTGCTTTGCATAGTATGTGAAATGACTTTTGAAATTTTGAAATTCCATTCCGTGTGAAATGTACTTTGGCCCGATATGAACGAGGCAATCGGTACGCTGGTGCAAAATGCGCAAGTCAACGTACCGGAAAATAAAATATAAATAATATAGGAATGAATGTTCGAATGCATTACCAATGGTGAACTTATGAATGTAAAACGCAATGAAAAAAATCATAAACTTTGAAGCCTGATACACGAAAAGATTAGTTCGTACCGCGGATGAATTCAACAATCGCGGGTGCTCTGAACTTATTGGAGTACCAAAGTTTAGTGTGGAAACGATTGTTACACCGTTGGCTCTTTATTTCCCTTCTGGTTGTTTCGTTCTGGTTTTTTTTTCCGTATCCCGAAAAAACCGATAGACCGATGAGAGCGACAGAGAATCGGATTGCCACTCGGTGCTCTTGTCGGTGCTGCAGGAGTAAAATACAATCAAACCCCAGCAGAGTTGTCTCGTTTACACGTGTACTTCGACGAAGCGCATGCACATGGACTGTGCAGACAGAGATAGATGAAGAGAGCCCTAGTAGAAATACATGTTAAAAGAGCCGAGGCGGTGACAGTGGAGGAGCTCCGCCGTCGGAACCCGCCATTACAACTACGATCGATGCGGAACACTTAATTACATGTCGATTCAATAACAAGTGCCGTCATGCGGGAGACACGAGTTTCCGGCTCTCGTTCGCAAATCGAAGTTTGACGGGCTATCGGACCGGCAGTTGGTAAATCACAAAATCGGGTAGGCGGAGATCCTTTGCATTCAAACAATTTGGAAGTGACACATAGAAAAATTTTGAAAATTCCCTACCAACGAGCTTTTCGCATAAGAAAAATCACATCGGTGATCTTGCATTGGCTCGTAAAAAAGCTCTTTTGATGCATCACCCGATGCTTAAAGCTATGCAAATTGTACCCTCCGTGCAAGCTTCGGTTCAACGATATGCTTCGTCGATTATTCGCTTATTGTTCCGTAAACCTACATTATCGTATCTGTGTATACTCCGATACTGGATATACGATAATCTATCTCGTACCCTTCGAGAACTCGCGCCTGGTGCCTCGCCCTTTGGCTCGGTATCGGGGTAGTTGGGAATATATCGGACGATTTATTATACGGGGGAAGCGCTGCCGGCCTCGGGCTTTCAGTCCCTTCGTCGCCCCCTTGCCCGCACGCGCTGTAGTTTCATTCCCAATGTAAACTTTCCAGGTTCGACTATCGGTTTATGTGAGCTACCTCCGTTGCGCTGCCCGTTGCTCAACCCATTTCTACCAGCCACACCGTATGCCGTTCGTGATTTTCGTGTCGGTGCATACGGAGCATACAATTTCCGCATCATTCTTCGTCCGCGATTCTACGTCCGGGGCAAACTGCTGCTATGTTCCACTAGTTTGCCACCGCTGCAGCAGTCCGTGCATTTTCACCACGTGAAATTTCAAAGTTCAACGAGGGCACGTGTATTATTTAATTCGTTTACGACTCCATGTGCGAGGTACTTTATGTCGTCGTGTATATACACGCAACCGTGGTATCGCACCACGTAACGTATAAAAGCTATTGCCCTTCGCGTAAAACTCTCCCAGTTACTTACATTTTCACGTGAAATAAGCTGTATCAAGAAAAACCGAGCTTTTGATTAAACCCTGGAAAAATGTTTAGCGACGACTAAAAATAAATAACTTGGCGTTAATTAACCCTTGTGTTAGTAACCAACTTTACCGACGGCTTTTAGTAACCGGGTACCCGGGTACCCACAGATCTGAGTATTAAAATTTTATTAATTTAATTAAAAAATTATTTTCCAAAATATTTTTTTCTCGAAATATTAATAGTTAGTGACAATTTAAAGAAAAAAAAAATAATAACAACATAGAATTGTGAATGACATCTGAACCCTATTGGGACACTGCAGGTAGTCGACCGGTTTTTATTGTTCGGTGCCCAGCAGATGTTATTGGAGAGGGAAAAAAACTCAAGGTTATTTCTTCGTTTTCTATCGCGCACTAGATTCGAGTATTTTTTAGTACGTAACAGATTTTTAGTGGGACCAGACGTGTTTAATTTATGGTGTTCTTTTCACTGTGAAAAATAAAGTTATGGAACAACTATCGAGAGCTGACTATGCTAGGTAAATAAATATTACATATATTTAATATTTGTAAATGTTTTAATTACAATTTTGTATAATAAAATTATTTACAACTTATATTATATAATATTCAATTAATTAGGTTAAGTGCAACCGAAAGAAATGAATATCTAAGGCAACTACTTGGAGAACATGGTAGTGATTCGAGCGAAGTTTCTGACAGCAATGACGAAGACTGGATTCCAGCTAATATAGCTAGACGTCAAATTTTAAATCAAGAAAACAATTCAGAGCATGATGAGTCAGAAGATTCTGAAGATACAGAACAAAATGCTGAAGGGAATTTAGTAGTGGAAGAAGAGGAAGAGAATAGCGAGAGTGAGGATGACGACAATGAAGTAGAAGCTGCTGAGCCTGAAGGTAGTAAAATATTTGTTCTTAACAATGATTGAAATAATAATTCTTTTTCTTAAATAATTAATTGATGTTGTTATTATTATTTTAGGACGAGCTCAAGAACCCTCTGGGAGTTTTATTGCCAAAGACAAAACAGTGTGGAACAAAACTCCACCGACTCAGCATCAGACCGCAGCTCATAATGTTGTACGCCAGCGGAGTGGGCCTCATCGCAGTACGGAAACGTTGTCAATTAGCGAGACTTTCAAGAAAATTTTTACCTACGAAATGGTCGATATAATCGTCCGTCACACAAATAAAAAAGCTGAGACCATTTTTCAAGAATATAATGCTGACCATCCAGACTCACAGCATCCATGGAAGCCCGTTACGATACCCGAAATTTATTCGTTCTTCGGTATTTTGATTTGTGCTGGCGCAAATAATTCAAATACCGATCATACTTTTGACATGTGGCACTCCAATTCTTATCCACTATATCGCGCGACGATGGGATTGACAAGATTTCATAATATTCTGCGTTTTTTGAGATTCGATGATAGCAATACTCGAAGTGAACGTAAAAAACAAGACAAGGCAGCTCCAATTCGTGATGTGTGGACAATGTTGAATGCCAATTTAGCTCAAATGTACAAACCAACTGCAAATTTGACCATTGACGAGCAGCTGTATCCATATCGTGGCCGTACTGGGTTTACACAATATATACCATCGAAACCAGCTAAATATGGTATAAAGATCTGGTGGATTTGTGATGCGGAAAACGCATATCCCTTACAAGGGATTATGTACACTGGTAAAACAGATGATACCCGCGAAAAGAACCAGGGTGAAAGAGTAGTAAAAGAATTGGCGGCTCCGTACCGAGGTAGTGGTAGAAATATCTGCATGGATAACTTCTTTACTACTCTACCCGTTGCTAAGCATTTATTATCGTGGAATATTACTATTGTTGGAACTGTGAAAAAAAATAAACCCTACATCCCTAGTGATATGGGAGCAAATAAGACACGGGACCAGTATTCGACAGTTTTTGGGTTCCACGAGAAGGTTACCATGTGTTCCTACGTTCCCAAAAAAAATAAAGCTGTAATTTTGATATCTACAATGCATTCAGATGCATCAGTAAATGACGATGCTAAAAAAAAACCAGAAATAATAAATTTCTATAATAAATATAAAGCTGGCGTTGACACAATGGACCAAATGGTACGAAGATACACCAGTCAACGAAGGTCTTCAAGATGGCCAATGGCAATGTTCTTCAACATGTTAGATATTTCTTCACTGGCGGCATATATAATTTATTATGAAAATAATAAAATGATTGCCAAAAAAACGACGGAACGTCGCCAATTTATGCGTAAGCTCAGTGAAGAACTAGCATTGCCGATGATTGAGCAGCGCACGGCGAATCCACAAGTAATACGCCACTTCTCAACAAAGGTTGCCGTCGAAAGTATTTTAGGTCATGCACTGACAGAAACAGTCGTGGTGAATCCTGGTCCAGAAACTCCAAAAGATAAAACCGGAAGGAAAAAAGTGACAGGATCTTGCCATGTCTGTAATGCCCTGCCAATAAGAAGACGGCGCAAGACACGTAAGGCTTGTGTCAAATGTCATCAACCTGTATGTGATGAGCACTCAATTAATCATGTACAATGTGCTCAATGTAATTAATTATAAACAAAAGTGTAATATTTCGTTATTTTTTTAATAAAATTTAGTTGCATGCATTTATAGAAATTATATTCAATTTATTTCCTATGCTTTCCACTGTGGGTACCCGGGTACCCGGTTGCTAATGGGGCGATAGCTGGAGTTTGAGCTTATTTAAAAAAAAAAATAAACAATAAACCAATTAAATGAAATTACAACTAGCTTCCTTTTAAGTTGAAGAACGACGATTTGAGAGCTTAAAATGAAATATTAAATTTTCATTAAGCTATTTACACAGATACACCGCAGTGGGTACCCGGGTACCCGGTTACTAACATAAGGGTTAACTGAGAAGTGGAATTGCCAGGAGAATGTATAATGTTAGAGGTTAACGAGGCTATAAAGTTTATCAATAATAACGATGCATAGATAGGATGTGGCAAGTGTCTCTTAGGAGAGTCTCGTAGTTGCAATCATTTTATCCCGTCTAAGATGTGAGCTGAGCAAATACCTGAATTGCCTGAACTACGTATTGGAGTATCAAGTGCTTGAAGTACTCAACGCTGAGTCTTTCTTGAGTACCGACAAAACTCAATTACTAAAGCTCTCAACATTCGGCACTATCTTTAAACTTGATACTTCAATACGTACTTCAAACATTTGGAGTTTAAGTTAAAGACGTTATTTTGAAGTTGAGATGACTTTTAGGACGATTGTGTGCTGAAGATCTGTCATACGTTCGAATTAAAATCCGGAAAAAAATTCGATTGTCGCTTGAGTTCGCTTTTACCACATGTTACCACATGTACGAATGAGAGCCGTTGGAAACTCCGTCGGAAACACAAGGAGTCGCGGAGGAGTGAGGCAGAGAAGATGAAGAGACTGTATATTCGAGAGCATAATACTACTCATCGACTCGCATGATCATTATCGTCCTTCCTCATTCACCCCCATTCGTCTTCCCTCTTCAATGGCATCACCGGCGAAAACGGTCATGCTTGTGGTTGGAGGGGTGGCGAACGAGTCGACGAGGGCGAGAGTTAGGGCCATTGTGGCTTCGTGTTTGAAACGGACTGAATCGATGTCTGCATACCTACAGCTCTCTGGCCACCGTTCCTGGCAGTTGGAGCTAAGATTTTCGCCAATTTACTCAATTACTACTTCTCTCGACCTGGAAACCCCCATATTCTATTTTACCTGTGACGACATTCTCCACCGTCCAGAAACCATTAAATGACAATGATGCAACGTGCAGATAGTCCATCAAAGATTTTCATAATTAGAAGTACGGCACTTGCGGTTTTTAAATTTCAGTTTTTAAACCGGAATTAAAGTCATACTGGAAATACGTTAATTCCGGCTACAGAATATCATGTTTCGTACACGACCCTCGGCAACTGGTGTGGTCACGTAACCGTGCGGGTGGTTAAATCTCACCTGAGAAGAGGCGCGCCGAGAGCGCTAAAGCTTGTCTATAAATTCCCTCTACGTTCTTACTAGTCCTGTCCATCGTTATATCGCGCTATACTGCACAATAGACTTCGGCGGAGGGAAGACCCATTCTGTGCAGCGTTTACAACACGACGTAGTGCTCATTCCGGAGTTTTCATACTCCGCGAAATAGCTCGAGTAATAGCCGTTTTCAACACATACTGCGAGGACCTCGGCAGTTCGGGTGGATTAGAACCATCATGTTTGAAAGATTGTTCATTGTCATGGGTTCGGAGTTTCGGAACTCGTTGCCTCCGACGGTGACTGATGCGTCCTCGCGTGAAGGTTTTCGCGGCTGTTGCCCTCTTTACTTGATGACGAAGGAAGAACGTGAAGCAATTTAGCTATACTTTGAAAAAAAAAACTCCGTATGAAATCTAACGTAGTGGACTGAAAGATTGAATATTCTGAACACCAAACTCGCTCACTGCTGATCAAATTATGGAAATGTCTACCCCATCTATAGACCTACGCTGTAATTGTTCTCCGCTCACTCGTGCGCTTTGTGAGGCGCCTCGACCGAAAGGGCTTTGCCAGAAGGGTGCAACGGTTGAATTGTGATCGCGACGCGCACTAATGCTTCGTCAGATCGGGCCTTGACCCTCGGCTTTGGCACCTCTTTCCATAATACACCTGCGCCATTAGTTTACTGTTCGCATAAGTTCAGACATAACACATCTACGAGCCTGTAATCAAACACTTCCGAATCTAACCCCAACAACGTCGTATGTTTGCAGTATAGATTGCGGCACCCTCACCGCCCGAGGCACACAGCGCCAGCTCCCAATTATGATTTTAATCAAGCGCCTATTCTGCAGGAATTTATCGCGTTGAACCCTTTTGAATTCTTCAATGAAACGCACCGCTCCATACAAATTTCACCGATGTGATTAAATCTAAGGGATTTCGTGATTCTGTTTTCACCGTGTCTACGTTGGTGTGTGTTTTTTCTCCGCCCGAAGTAATGGACCCAATAGGGGAGGTAATTATTTTAATCACTGTCACGCGCCGGAACGAAGGGGATTCCGAATGAAAAATTCAAATGGTGAATCGAGTCAACGGGTTATTCGATTGGCCTTGCTCACTTTTATGTCCGGTGTCGGTCGTGCGGTTTTTTCAATGTGGGACGAGCGATTCATTCGTTTAATAGGGCGGCTGCACCAAATTCGACAATATTTGAACATCAATTAAACGGCATTTAAAAGCTTTTTTTTTAAAATGGATTTTGATGTTTTTTTTTGCTTTTAACGCATCATCACTATTTCACACTGAATTATTCAAATTATATAAATGTGCTCTAGCTTCGGCAGTGTGTACAATGTTTAATGGTGCTGCATCAAATTCGAAAATATTTGTACGTCAAATAAAACAACATTGAAATCCTTTTTTTTTGTCCTTGAAAAATTTTATGGCTTCTATCGAACTCATGTGCATTTCCATTTTTGATCTTTCATTACTGACAATTTGTTCTGAACAAATGAAATGCATTAAAATATTCCCCATCTTAGGGTGTATTATACAGCGACGTGGAATATAGCTCCGGTAAATAGGTTCGTCAAAGATCGGAGGTCGTTTACTTATATACTCGGCGACGGAAGTGTGTGCTGCGGGGTTCGGCGGTGGGTGCGGGAGAGGGACGGGGTTGTTGGAAATTATCGATGGAGCCCGGCTGCTCGGCTCCGGGGGTTTTGGATAGTTCACGTAAGTAACTTACTCGACCCGCCAGAGGATCTCTCGCACGTGCTGAGTGCATGTAGCACGGTAGTTAAATTAGTCCGCTGTCCTCTGCCACCGCTTCGCTCGCATCGTTCCCAAAAGCCCTCCGTCTCTCGCCCACTCGCTTCCAGCAGTAGTTTCCGCTAGCTACGTCCTGCTTTTCAGAAACGTCCTAATCCTCTCGCCCCGTTCCAGCATCTTTGCCGTTTGCCTCCTTGCTCTTTCCCCTCCGAGCTCTGTTATCGAATGAGCTAAGTTCTCCGCACCAACTTCGCAAATCGGGTCATTTGGCGACGGCGTTCATAAAAACACTTTCATTTTCAACGCGAAATTGTCGCAGACTTTTATCTTGAAACATTTTTTTTATCTTCTCTTTTGCACTCGGATCCTTTTCAGTCGTTATCATTGTTATATTGGTCACAGATTCGCGAAACGAAGTTAGTGCACAGCGATAAATCTCAAGTTCAGCAGCAATCGGCTTACGGTAATTGTCGTTAAGTACATCTTCGTTTATTTTCCAACTCCCTCTCTAGGATGCTGTACTTATTGTTCACTTGATTCCATCCGTTCTTGTTCCTTCGCGCTTTACTATTGTCATCGTTAATATCGTTGAAGTTCTTGTATATTTAATGAAACAGAACTGCAGTAATTTATTTGTCATTTAATTAATTAAATCATATCGCGTATGTCGAAACGTCGTAAGAATCAAAGATCCTCGAGATCCTTCACGTTTTTTTTTTTTTTTTTCGGTGTTTCGGTGTTCGGAAACTCGAACTTGTAATTCCCGCAGAGTTCGGAGTATCGAACGAGTAAACGCCCAGCTGCCGGCGCTATCTCGAGTCAGGGTTTAATCGGCGCAAACACGATGATCGAACTTAACAATGTTTACGAAGCTCGGAACTCGCGGCGCGGGCGGGCGCGGAGTTTCAGCCTCGAGAAGTTTGCCACAGTTTCTTCGCTGCTGGCGCACTGGATGTACCTATAATGCAGTATTTGTATCGCGGAGCTGGATTTGTGGCCCGCGTTTCACCTCGCTTTCTATCTCTGGTTTGCTTCCTTTGTACTTTAGAATGGTTCCGTGCGTTCGTGATTGCACAATCTTCTTTACGAGATCTATCATACTCCGAGATTAGTATTTCCGATGTGAAATACACTCACCACTATTCAGAGAATAAATTTTCTTCTCCACATTCCGATCCTTTCGATTGTAATCCGATTCCTGCAGCACAATGATTGATGTTTTTGTAGCTTTGGAACATCCGATCGAATACAAACATTAAGTTGCTGTCATCGATTCAAAAATATAGCAGTCATTCGAAAAATTAACATTTAAACGAACACAACAGTCGAGTTGAAAACATTTAGATTCCGTAAACATTTAGATTCCGTTCGTGATTCCACAATCTCCTTTCCGGTAGTTGTCACACTCAAATTGTTTTCTTAACGTCCTGATCCGTTCGATTGTAATTAATAGCAACTTCGCTCGAAATATATATATTTATTCCACGGCTCCACGTGTGACGTAAAATGAAAAAAAAAAAAAAAAAAAGAAAGTTGGATATCTGTCCACAGTTAGTGTGGAGTAGTCGAGATTAAGTCGACCGAGTGTTCCACCTCGAGGACACTTCAGAGGCGCGCACTTTAATATTTAAACGAGCACAACAACCGAGTTGTAAATATTTAGATTTCGTAGACGGACCTTATACATATACATAACATGGTATAGCATTGCATGTACTGCGGCGCAGGAAAGGAAGCTTGGACAGTGCAACGGTGGCAAACCCTCAGAGAGCACATTTTGTGCGGAGAGTCAACCAGAGGCGGGGACCAACAACTACATTCTACGAGCAAAAGGGAACAGAGCCCCGTCGTTTGCGGCCACACGGCATGCGATTAAATTGCACCGCGTTGCGTCTCCTCACCCACGCTCGCCTTATTTTCCCCGTTGGTTCTTTCATCTTTTCGCACGACTCCTCCATCCTACTGGTTCTTTTTTTAAATGTGTGCGAACAGCGCACACCGTTGCGGCATACGCTCGTTCGAATACCGTTGAATTATAAAAAGTGTATATAAAAGAATCCCGCAGACTGGTCTTTCTTTGATTTTAACCTAAAAGACCTTCGAAAGTCGAGACAACTATTTCATGCCTACATGTCACCTTTTCTCTGCTCCGATGTTGCTTTAATTCTGCTCTGATTTTCGGTTCGGCTGTGCTTTTCGTCGCGTATGCTGTACTTTTAGATATCGCACTCACGACACCGCGGTATAACGTCTCAATGGTTACGTGTACTTGGCAATCGATGCACGGTTGCACACCTCAAACGAACGGCAAGATTATTCGACCAGCAAGCCGGGGATCTACCGAGATACAGTTACCCGTTGTTATCTCTGATCTGAAGTATCTGTAACGCAACGGGGCATGGAGTAGTGTGTTATAGACTGTGGCAGAGATTTTGCCCGTAAATATACCAGCAGCAGGGTATAAGATAAGAGGCGGTCGGCCGAAACCGCAAAACAGAGGAACCTGCGGCCGCAACAATAGGAGCGCGGGTGCGCAGATCACCGTCCTGCTCGGCCCTCCTATATCCCAAAGAGATGAGCGCGCATAGATTAGAAACGATTACATTGTTCTCGCGCGAACGAGTCAGCTGAGCCCTGAGAGAATTGTGCGCGATTCCGTGAGACCGTCTTTATTGTAAAGAACCTGATTCGGCCACAGTAAAAGTAACGAATATGACGGAACGATTTAACAAGCAAAAGCCTTGGAAAACGGCGGATAGATATTCCCCTCTTCTGCCCTATGGAGGTTTTGTCAAGACCGATGGATTTTTCTTAGTCAGCGATAGGGGCATTTTACCTCATCTCCTGCAACTATGAGTGGCGTAAAAGGAATCCTTCTCTGGAAACATTCACCTACATCTGGAAAGCATGTTCTTATTTTATTTTGATTTGATATCTGACACGTTCTTTTGTACACGATTTTCCGTTCCACTTTCCGTATTTCCAATTCTTTTACCTACCGGTTCCCTCGCTACGTTTTTCTCGATTCTCAAAGCTTATCGCGGCACATGCGTTGCCCTCCGTATGCTTCTTCACTCCCTCTCCCAGTACGTCTCGTACTTGTCAGGAAGACGCTGGAGAATTCACGTCCCCGTTTGCATGCCACGTTAGACAGTGAAGCGTAGCGTTCTACGAGAACCTGACGTCAACCCGCAGTCTACAACGCCTCACCGCTACTCCTATCACTAGTTGTTACACGTTCTCGCGCTGCAGATCCGATAGCTCTGAATCTCCCACGAGTCCAGCCGTTTCCACTTCGTCTCTACGCATTGCCGAGTGACGTATGGCAGTTCCTAGAGTAATTGCGTTACGCGGCGAATTAATTAGCCATCCGACAACCGGTCGGTTACCGATGCCGGCATCCCGAAGGCGGCGTCGCGGTGACACCGTTGGCGATGCCAATATAGGCGCCGTGGATTCTACCGGCGGCGCTATAGTTGATCGGTGGTGGCTTGCGGCCGAGACTATCGATCGACTTCGATCGTGTTCAGCCCGAAAACCCCCTTCTGACCTCCGCACCTGCTGCTGTTGCTGGTCCACCGCTGCGACGCGGTTTCCACACTTTCGATCGGCTTGGCCAACCCTTTCGCCCACGGTGAGACCATTACAATCCGACATTTCCTATCGACTCATCCCCAATAACAATCCCCATCTGAGCGATCATTGTGATAATAAAAAAAGTCGATACTCGCCGAGCTCGATTCGAGGAACAGCAGTTAAACGAGTTTTCGTATATAAAGTCGGATTGTCCGATGTCGCACGCAACCGCTGAGATTATCCTGTGAAGCTGGTGTGATTGATGGCTGCTTCAACGCTTATTCGCGAAAGGCGAAAGATTAATTTGTCGTGGTGGTGATAAAACCAGGAGTTATCCTGTATGTCGTCGGACTGGTTTCAGAGGTGTCGATTCATCTCCGATCAACATAACGGACAAGACGCTTTTTTTTAATTGACGCGACGATCAGCGCTACGTTGCTATCCCCATGCAGTGTAGTGAAAACAATTATCCAATACAATTTGCCGATCATCCTCGTTTGAATCAATTTGTAACGAAAGTCAATAACTCATCGGACACGCTCGTGGTCGGCCTCGTGCAACGCCTCGAGCGACCCAGCACGTATACATTAATGCACCTTGAACGCGAGACTCAACGTATATCGTCAACGTGTCGCAGTCATTGACTTTCCCAGATGCTTTATCGGTGAAGGCTATCGTTGCAAGTCCGCGGCTGCGCTATAGTATCTCTACTCTAATACGATGGTTTACACCTGGGCAATTCAGCTATTTGCCCGGCCTTGATGTGGAGCTTCAAAATCACACGAACCTTCCAACGGCTCTTGTCTCTACCGTCATCAAAAATACACACTTGCAAATATTTAAAAAAATTGCGTAAAGAGAAAATTCGTTTAGGAACGTTGGGAAATTTCAGCTAATCTATCGCTGCATTTGCATGACGGATCGTGGTGCCGAGCAATGGAACGACAATGACAAATAGGTTTTGTAGTTGGATTTTATATAGGCCATTGTCGAGGAAGTACCTCGAACGCGGTAGCTCCTGGCTAAATCGGATTTGCCCATAGCATTCGGGCACGGTTCATTTAACGTCCGGAACATGATCCTCAGAAACTAGACCGTACTGCAGAGTCGCTTTACCCCGTGCCGCGTCTCACGTCCACATCTTCCTCATCGCGATCAGTTTTACTTCGCGTCTCCCTCGTCACGCGACAACGACAACGACGATGACTACGTCTCGGTAGCTCTCATAGAATATGCATGACACGCCAATGCGCCCGCGTACACCCAATCTAATTATACAGTTCCGCGCGCGTCCGCCAACGAGGACGAGCCCACACCAGTTTCTCAGCCGGTCGAGCTCTCACTCACTTTCACTGTCGTTTCCTGTCTCCCTCGTTCGTCGCGGAAACTCGTCCGGATTTCACCTCGGCATACTCGCCGACTTTAACCAGCACAATCGTGCCACACTACAAGTTCGCCGGATCTCTGGCCGAAACTCACCAAATGCCGTAAAGAGTTTAATGTCCTTCCGAGTCTCATCGGTGGAAGGGCCGATTCACTCTCACCTTCAGACTTCCGTCAGGTTTCGAAGATCGTTTCGGCGTCTCAACGATCGCTGCAACCTAACCGACGATCGAGGAATTTCCGGAATACCTCTCGACGCATTACAGCGACAAAGCAAAGGAGAGAAACCAGGCGACTTCGTGTGACCTCCGCTTGTCCCCCAAGTTTCTGATCTTCGCCGGTTATTTCGCCCGGAGCCTGCACGAGTGAGCTCCAGGATTTTCGTAAACTTCTCGAGTCTGGTACGTAGAGTGCAGCCTGCACTAGTCGAAGGAATCCTTCTACCACGACTTCAGGATTCACCTCGAGTGTGTCGGATACCAAGACTGCTCCAAATCTTGGGCACGTGCGAACGTCAGTGAATACAGTGGAGTTCAAGATCCGCGAGCCTCGCCCTCCAAATCCTCCACGATATCACTCGTCGCAATCGCCCATTTCCTACACCGAGTGCTCTCAACTTCAATGAATGTGGAAATGATTTATGAACCATGAGTCATCGGGAATGCAGCTCAGGAGATTCCGTTAGTCAGATACCGATATTCAAGACAGTGACGACGCGAAGGAAGTGAAGTCATACATCGTCGACAAACGTTATTCACACTTATTATCATACGTTGAAAACCTCCGATGCAAGAATCAATTTCATCAACGAGACTCGCGTATGACCATCGTTTAGCTTGCGATGTGTTCCGAAAGCCCGTAACAGGGTTGTCAAGAGTGCAAGTTGATTTTGCCCATGCACGATACCTATGTACAACATCCCTCGTATATGCCTTATCGAAAGCCATAAACTTATTTCGCTATTTTTATCCGATTTGCCACGTCAAGTGTACTACCTACGTTACGACTTTACCACATTGCTCCAGCATTTTTCCCATACTGCTTCGGTCCCTGCTTCCTTCTAAACTTTGTTACCAACTGCATACTAACACCGTTGGGGAATAGATCGGCGAATGTCGATAATACGATCTTTTGTTACTAAGTTAGTTGACCCAAGCTCCAAATCTCGGTCCGACGATCGAATCCCACCTGGACACTGGATAAAGAAAAATATGGAGAGAATACCAATCCGAGTGTGGGCAGGAACAGCTCCGTTGACTCATCCGTCTTACTTCAGCCAAATCACTACTGCCACCTCGTAAACTGCAAACAGCTAAATCCCAGAGCTCTCACGCTAAGCGCGTCGATATCATTATATCAACTCTCTTCGCCGATCTGTTGATTTATACGCATATCCGGCTTTATTCCTGCGTACGGTAAACCGTCTATTACAGCGGTATACACGTATGCCAACGTGTTTGGAGGCAACCGGGACGTGATTTCCTGGCGAAGCATTATGGCTAGACGATAGAGACGGTAAGAGCAGCGGCAGTCGGTTTATCGGGTGGGGTTTCCATTGTTGCCTCGGTGTACAGCCAGTCCGGGTTGCACCAAAGGCCGTGTGGTAAATCCGACGTAAAGTACCCTGGTATCGGCGGCGCGACGGTGCGAATAAGGCCACGCGATTCGCTTCGCTCGCTGTCGTTCTGTCCCGATCCAAATTTCGTAAGATAAATTCTTAGAAAATTTTATTGATTCGAGGTACGAATTAATCGAAGTTCACGCAGGACACATTTCGAAAGTACCGTCGATGAAGCAATCGGCATGTGCGAGAGAACATCAGGGAATTTCAGTCATAGAGTTGCGTGAATAGCTGGAGCATGAGTTCAGAACACGCGACCTCGCGAGTTTCGCCGCTGCTCTGACGCATAAATAATGTACCGAGCACGGTCCGGTCGGCGAGATACAACGCTCGTATAGGTATATACACGAATACACACCGTTAAACGAGAATCATAGAGCCTCGCTGGATGTACCATGAGGGGCAGCACCAGCTTGTTTCGTTCGCCCTTCGAGCTCGTTCAATCATCGTCCAATTACGCGTCACGATTCATCAAGTCACTATCTTCCATTCTATTCTCGGTTCTTGTTTCCGTGTTAAACATTTATCGGTCTCTCTCTCTCTTTAGCCCGTCATTGCTGCCTCGTCGTGCGTTGGATATATCGAGCTCGTTTCCTAACTTGATATGCGGAAAGTGATCGCTGGCGCTAATAAGTCGGGAGGTGCATCATTGCCGTTTTACGACCGAGATATTGAAATGGCTCGTATCTTTTGTGTCGGTGGTGCCAATTATTACTCCTAGCTCCTATCTTGATTACGGTGTTGCTAAATGCAGTGCCATCCTCCCTCCCACGGCTCTTTTACCCGGCATAGTTGAGTGGGTGAGTAAAGGTCAGCATGTTAACTGTCCGCGTATCATGAGAATACATGGTATCGAAAGTAATAACGAAAATTTTAAGAATTCCGTAAATTCATAATTTACCCGCACCGGCTCGCATAATCAATTTGAACAATACGTCGTACACATACATTTCGGGAGAACGAGAGTGAAAGGCGGGAGAAAGGGTCACGGGAGTGAAAGCAGCGTGATGGTTGGAGCTGGTAGCTGATTACTTCGCGCTCGGTACGCGCCCTATCGAAGGACGGATGGAGCGAGAGGAAAACTGAAACGATGAGTGGGGTAGTTTGGCTGGTAGCGGAGGCAGGGAAGCTTTTGATGCCGGAGAGGTGGAAGGGCGTTCGAGCCACCCCCAAACAAGTTGGCCACGGAACGGACGAAGTTACTAACGATGGCTTTTGTGCCCGTGCTTCGGTAGCCGGGCGACCGCGGGAACGGCCTGGCTGAAGCGAACGGGCAGGAGAGAGCGAATCGGACAAAACGGCGAACCTTCGAGTATAGATGAGCAAAGCAGTGCGCAGACACAGAGGGCCACGGCGAAGCGAGGTACCGCAACCGAGGGGGAAGACCGAGTCGACGAGGGGTGGCGAAGCGGAGGCGGATACGGGTCGAGGGAATGCACGGATTAAATGGGATCCGGAGGCCGTTTATCATCCCTCGAGTAGTATTCGCACGCGAACGGGTTCGCCAGCGGTAGGCGACAGGAATGGCATACAAACGACGAGTTGTGCGATGCCGCACGAATCAAGCCCACATAAACAGCGATAGAGGGAGATCGGAGAACGGAGTCCATGAAATTTGAGGATTCTGTTCTAATGGCGATCGATGATGGTCTGTGGAAAAGAGCGTGCAGATTGCTATTCGACACAACTAAAGCTTGGGAGGAATAAATGTAATTGCAACGTCGACCCGTATCCGTGGAATTTTTTTTTTTTTTTTATCGGTCGACGCTTATGAGGTCCCAAAGGGAATTCATTCGGATGGTATTGGATGATGATATTAGACATGTCCATAAATCGTTATGCATTAGCGCTTGTGTCGACGATGGTTGATCTGTGAATGTCCGGATGGTCGGATCTGGATTTCAGCAAACAGAACAAAACCATCGGATCAGTGCACGCAGGCGTAACTGCGGCCGGTGAAGCTTGCAACTACTGCTCGACGAGGTCTCACCCCAATATCTCCGAATCTCTTGCCAGTATCGTGGTCACGTAAGTTCCACCGAGATCCATCGGTGTATTGATCACACGCTTGGTCACTCGTCGATGCCTCCAGGGGTTTAGGAATGGCGAATATTGGTTCCCAAAGGCATACAGTCAACAGACTGTATGGTACATCCTCACCGGAATATCGTCCGTATGATTTTCAGATCTGGGAATATCCGATACGTCTGATGGTAAAATTCCGAATTGTTGCAACTTTCGTTCCTCAATTTATGTCAACAGTCACTTTGTAAATTTATAACTCTCCGCACGGGATTCAGCATCACCCTTTGCAAAATCAAGCGATTCATTCGATCGGTGGCTAAACTTTAGAGAAAAAAAAAAAAATAGAAAATCTGAAAAGGAAGGTGAGCTATCCGAGTTGGGGTCAGTTGGCTGTAGGTCTTTCCGATTCACCAGAGTTGCTGGGTTGAAAGGCGCATCGCGATATTCCTGGCTTCTGTGAGAAGGTTCAGCGATGCTCCGCTTCTGCCGTTAAGGTCGTCGTCGGGCAATCTTCAAAGATTCGGATAATCGCCTTGATCCGACCACGATTCCATTAATCCCGAAGCTCTACGGCCGACTCCGTTATGTACCGTGCCTTACCTCGCTGTGTAGATCAGCGATCCCTGAACGCTCCCGTCTCCTTCGAATTTCTTCGATATTCGAACATTTTTTTTCATCCTCGTTTTATCCCTCATCGAATTAAAATGTTTTTAAATACGACCGAGCGTACAGTAAGAACATTTACGAAAGAAAAGGCAGATACTTGTTGATGGCGCAAACTGATTTATTCCTTGAATTCATGAATCGGTGCACTCATCCGCGATTGATTGAGCCCTGCGCGAGCTGTGCGCTCGGAAATTATGCTCGGGGCAGAACGAAGGATCGAGAGATCGCGGGTCGGTCGATGCACTCGGATACGCGATTGGTCCATTCTCGGAACAGCGAATCACATTGTACACCAGCGAAAGTATCACGTCGTCGAAATTTACGAGAATCCATTGATGCACCATGAACAGCGATCTTTTATCAGAATTTTTCTACAATTATGTACCCGGAAAAATAATTATTTTTATATTGCTCAACGAAATTTCATAATTATTTTTAATATTGTTTAATATAAATATTTATTTGCGGGTTGCCCGTTGAATAAATAATTTTATCCGCTTTTGTGGATGTCTTTTGCATCTAGGAATATTCTGCTGGGATCTATAATGCATGGACGGCTTAGTTTATCCTCTTCAGTATGTGGAAATAACCTACTCTGTACATACCGTGCTCACTAAACTATGCCCGCTCGGTCTCCTGAACGGTATACAAAGAGACACGTGAGTATGTATCAGGCGGATGACAATGTACACCGCAACGATCCACATTCACACACACCTATGCACACAGAAATATATACATGTACGTTACACAGACAGTATTTCTGACATCGTAAACACAATTCCCGCGTCGCGGCGGCGTCGTCGCCGTCGTCATCGCCGTCTACCATCGACTGTCTCGCTTTCTCGTTCCCCGAGGCTTTTCAGGGAAGAAAGAGGTTGAAGGGAGAAGAACGGGGTTGGCTTTACCGATATTACTCACCGCATGTTCCAAAAGCGCGAATAAAGAGGGCAAGGAGAGGGATGGAAAACGAGGGAGTAAGTTGCACCGTCGCGTCGAGACAACCCTTTAACGCCCAACATCCAACAAACGTGCAAGTCTCGTTTCAGCTCGTAGTAGGGTAGAGCGAGGCAAAATGGAACAGTGGAGCAAAACCCGATATCGCAATTATCCGAAAACCAAAATCTGGACTTCCTGCTCCGATTAATAACAAGGTCCTATCGAAACTCCACCACTGTTCCGTGTCGCCTCGCTCTTTCTCCCCACATCGGTGATTCGACAGGCTCATCTCGCAATCTTTGCCTTTAGTCCACGGTTTCTTGGCCCATTCTTACCGACACGAAAGCGCCAAGTCTCTCGAAGGACGATTCAAGCGCTTCGGAATCCATCCAGACGCCAGAGACATTTCCGAGTGAATACCGCGGACGTACGGATATTTTATCCCGAAAAGCTTATCTCTCTTTCCTCTCTGGGACCTCCCACCGCTGCTTTCTCGATCCGCTCTTTATTTCTCTCTTGTTCACGGAATCTTCAATCTCTGTACTGTACACTATCGACCTCCTTGCATCCCCCCGCCCCCTTCCCTGGATGGCTCTTTGTGCCTGAATCTGCAGTAGCTTTTATTCCAAGCTTTCTGTATTTCAACCGCACGCTTCTCTCCCCCCTACAATTCGCTTCGCTTGCCTGCTCCTTTTGGGAAAACATATTCTTACAAGAATACCTCTATCATTCATCTCATTCGAGTCTATTTAGATATCTCTTTGCGTTATGAAAATATCTCGCCACCGCTTCCGCATTGCATAATAAAAAAGGGAATTCATTTGAGTAACAAATCTGTTTCATCAACTATTCCGAGCTGAGTCGTAAATCTGGACTGTATTGTTTCAATAATAGTCTCCCGAAGATATCCGCATGAGACTGATTTTCATCGACCTGTGACGCCGGTGTTTTGCATGGCGAAACCTTTAATGGTGGAAGTTCGTTCGATCCTTTGGACGTTCACCCCGAAATTGTCGTTGGGTTACGCGGCTCTTTCAACGCTACTGTGCCGCGTCTGTCGGCCGTCGAGCGAGATTTGTCCGCATTAGACGTACGTTTGAAAAATTCTCGTCTCCTCGAGACCAGCTCAGTGTCACTTTAACGGGCCATTCTCCGTGCATTCTTCCCATCAGCCTCTCACTCCGTTTCATCATAAACGCCACGTTATTCCGCTGCCTCGCACGTCTGACCGATTTTCCTGAAACGTACGTGCAATGAAGCTGTTCGCGACTCCAGAAAGAAGAAATCCCAGAGAACCGAACAATGAAAGAACAGTCGCGCGAATAGCGAAAAGATGATGCGTCAAAGTTGTCTTCGCACAAAGACACAATGAAATATTTTTATGTATATATATTATTATTTTTTTTTCAAATTTTTTTCGAGTCGGCTCGCCGGATAAATGTCGCCACATAATGCTCCACAAGTACATTTGCAACACGTCCTCTCGATATATATTCCAGTAGGTAAGGCAACGTACCTCTACGGCCTTGGATCCAATTATTCCGATGGAAAACGTCGAGGTGGTTTTACATGGCTGCCCCCTGCCCTCGGGTCTTGTACGCCTATTATCTATGTGGGTGACTCGGTCTCGGCAACGCCGCAGCAAATTAAATGAACGAATATACTCGCAAGTGTACGCGCGCGCGAGCATCGATCCGACGGCGAACCCAGACGCGGCAGTGGTTCGTTACTTACACACGGCGGTGTATGAAATCGTTGAACGCAGGCAACGGTGACGAGAATGGAACCGCACACAGACCAATCGATATTTATAGTACACGACCAGCAGGTTGTTGTGACTCGGGCGCCTCGCACCCTCCCCATCGACTACGGAATTCAGAATCCGGACATACAGTTTTCATGACGTTTACCGGTAGACCCGTCACTTTCGGTTGACGAATCATATTTTTCGACAGAAAGTGACGTCATTACGAAAAGTACGTCACTTCCGGTCGTGAAATGAAAAACCCACTTGGGATATTTTCGTGGGCAGCGGAACAAACTATCTTAGCTTTTCGATGCCGTCTTTTCGCAAATTTGTCTTTATTCGTCTTCTTCATCTTCTTCGTCCCGACGGTGTCGGGTCGTGCTCCAAACTGGCATCGCTTTAATCCCATTTAGATATCTTGTCTGCAAGTTCCTCCCGTCTGGCCCGGCCTTTCCTCGTTTACCGCTCGCGACTGTGGTAGAACGAGTCGTGGCACGCGGTGTCGACAACCCAGTCTCGGCACCGAGAGAAGCGAGAGGAAACACTGCGCCGGGAGGTTCGCACGACTTGAAACGTGTGAACGGACTATCCGTACACAGACGAACACATACATGTGCGTCCGAGCGATAAAGGGTGTGTAAACTGACTGCGCAACGAGTACAGGCGACGTAGTCGCCGAGCTCTTGGGGTTGTTACCGAGGGTGTCGCTGAACGCGGGGGGTCGCTGGTCGTCGCGGAGTGTACGAAGAGTCTCAACGATCTTCCGACGAGCTTAAATGATAACACAAATAAGAACATTGCCGGGGCGGCCGTGAAAAAAAGACACCGAACAAAAAGTCAATCTGCGAGCCGACTTGGCTTCGTCGTTTTACCGCGGAGCAGATTTTTCATTCTTCCCGTTAAAACCCTTTTCGCGACCCAATTAATTTCCTCCCCGCGTCAACCTAGTGTCAACGTTGAACTTCGATCGAATTTCCGCTCACGCTCGCGCGAAGTTCGAACTGAGGTTCAATCTTAAGTTCCATCCGAAGAGCGAGCCGAAGCTCAGAATAACGTCCTAAAATTCGACCCTCAGTCTAGCGTAACAAATAACCAGCGTGAGTGCGCGAGAGCTCCGCAGTCTCGAGCTCACGCGAGGAATGTCAGACATTTCGCAAACTGCTATTTCTAACTCGATTCTCCCTCTCTCGATCTCATTCTCGGTCCGTCCTTGCCAACGAGGAGATTCAACGAACTCAAGATGCTTCAAGGTTTTGCACAACATAACCGCACACACCAGTTATGAATAGAGAGGTGGAGCGTCGAGAGGAAGACGCGGATCGTTGGAATGCAACGTGGCTGCTTCAACCCTTTCTTATTATCCGCTTCCGTCGTTTCTTCCGCTTCGTCCTCCTCCCCTCCTCTTCGACGCTCGGATTCTTCGGCTTTTCTCTCGTCAGCCTTCCGGGTAAACATGAACCAGCAGGTCTCACTGTCGCCTGCCACTGTAACTGTTGTCGGATAAAACAAGCAACGCGTCCGACTCTTTAGCCGGCAGCTGCGGATGACGATTCTAGAAGCAGACACGCAATAAGCCGCGGGATCCTTGCAGACTCTCGGGCGAACTCTCGGCACGAGGAAGCTTGCGTGTATTTTACTCGGTATTTAGTCTGCTCTCGATATTTAATTAATTATACATTTATTCCTTGAGAATTCACCTCGCAATCGCTGCTACGTTTAGTTATTCATGGCTTACGAATTCTCCCCGACTTCGCTCGTATTCGGTTTACGAAGAACCGAGGTAGGAAACTCGCTTTCCGTCGCGCTTTCGGATTTTGCGAGGGGTTCGCATTGAAGAAAAGTGTTGTTTTATTAGGAGAGGTGGTTGGGCGACGGATTAATTACCTTTAATAATAAATTCTGCCATCGAGCAGTGAATAAGAGCCCTTTTAACTGGAAAAACTCGTCATTGATTTCCTCGTTTCTATAAAGAACTATAGAGAAGCTTGTGAGAAACGAGATGAAAAGAAGTATTAGCTGGTACACGGGGTCGATGGGTTGCTGACCGTGAGTTCACGACGGGGCAAGCCCGTTACTCCGGGGATCGACGTCGTAAAGGCTCAACCGACGAGACCTTCTATCTCGTTGATAGTTTTTCGTGGCTCGATCGCAAAACAGCTGTACTCCGCACTCGTGGATTATTGACTCGCAAAACCATTCCTAAATCACTGCTGCATAAACCTCTTCGCCGTGCGATACAACGTTCCTGATTACGCAATGAACGTAATTGACTATTCCACGTTCAATTCCTATGAATGAATTCAACCCGACCCAAAGTCCGATAAGCTTTCAACTCGCCATCGAAGAAGTTTCGTACCGAAAACAAGCTTCGCCGGTGCTCCAACGAGACTGTCCGGCCCGCTCATTTAAGCGGTCTCTTCACTCTATCGTACCGTACCGCTGATTTCTCTAGAGGCGAAAGCCACCCTCGACAGAAAGCTTCCGCCATATCTGTAGAGTTTCGCACCGATGAAGATAGCGCCACTCCGGTATTCGTCGGCACGTTACTTTTGTATGAGCCGGCGAAACTTACTCACGGAGAAAATACCCACACAACTGAAGTACGTACGTGCAAGGAGGGACATGAAATCCAACGGTGAAACAAACACGCCCGCAAAGTTACCAGCCACATTAATAAGGAATCGTTCTATGATGCGAACGGCGAACATGGAATTGACACTGTATAGTATTTGACGTACGAAAGACATTTGCCAGAGGGATGTAAGGATTCCACGTCTATATCGTCCTACAACACTTCCTTACAGAACGTCTCAGTACAGAATGATTTTCCGATGATACGGAATTCTACACAGGATATGAAACACAAAAAAAATATTTACGGAGGAATACAAAAATGTAATTCTGTACTCCTACGGGACACCTTCTTGGAAAACATTTCTCCACAGACGGAACTACTCCACGATGAGATAGAAATGATTTTTCATAGCACGTGTCATATGAAAAAAATTGTACAGAAAGATACAAGAAATGTAGTTCTGTCTCCTCTCAGCGACGACTGATTGGTTTTTCCTTGGGGTGTCAATTACTGTACCCTTTGCCTCGAGCTATACGGACTGGTGGGACATGGAAGCAGGCAGTCGGTATCCAACCACCCCCGCGTTGTCTGCTCTTCCGGTGTGCGAGAGGGGTGCGCGCGATATTGATTCCCGCCTGCCGTTCCACCACCGTCGCCTCGTCCTGCACCCTCGTTTCCTATTCGCGTTTCACCGTCGCTTTTTATGACTTTTCTTGTTACTCGCATATATATACGCATACTTATACCTATATTCTACCACGATCTTCCGATAAATCTTTCGTTTTTTTCGTCTCGGTCCTTTCTGCGGTTTCTAAGGGTTAGCTCTCTGCATTCCGCGAGCTAACCCGGCGAGCTCGCGCTCTTGTCTCGTTGCCTCACGTTCGTATAGCGATAACTTTCCGTTCGCGATCTACCGAGGTGGCTTCGCGTGTACGTCTCAATGAACCACAGCCCGACGACAAGATTGGCGCGATATCGAGAGCAGTAATGGAGCGTGTCTCGTCCGTCGATCGATGACATATTGCATCTACGTCGGAGCTGCATAACCAACCCTCTGGGGGGCGCTCGATGTTACTGAAACAAATTTGAAAAGCAGGAAAAGGCAAACACCCACGAAAACATCGGTCGATCCGATGAACACCCACAATGCGTTGTCGGCTGTTGCGCTGCTCGTGCGGGTATTTAATGAGGCGAGAGAACCGAAGCGGTTGTCGGGCCATTATGCACTATTATGAATGTACACCGCAAATTCAAGTGCACACGATAAACCGAGCGCTGCCGGGATTAATGAGATGAGCTCGTTACGTCAACGCTCGGGAATTCCCACGATGTTCCGACCGATTTATACGCGGATTTGGCAAGGAATATACGAATCGTTTAGAGATCACGTTGGTCTTTTTGCACCTCATAAAAGTTAAAGAGACTCCTAGTAGCAACTCATAGTAGCAACGCGAGCCCCAATAATCGAAGAAAAATTACTGACCGATTAAAGTCATTTGTAAATTCGTCTTTCTTGGTCTCAACGATTACCTTGATCGGATGGGACGTTATTATTGAAATAATGAAAATCGGAGGGAACATGGAAACGTTTGATGGAGTTTAGCAATCGCAGCATGGTGGACGACTCTCCATCAGCGTTCGCGTTCCATTGGTCGAGTAAAGCTCGTACCGCCTGTCCCTAGCGTTGATATTATCTTCACCGCTGGTGCTGAGCCAACGAGATTAATAAGGCGAGATCGAGACAGTTGGTTCGAGGTGGTTGGCGCGCGATTCTTGGGACCATCTCTGGGAGGGTCATGCTGTTGCCAGCAGCGTGGAACTCTCGTACACCCGACAGAGAGACCGGGGCGCGACAAGACAAATACAAGACGATGAAGATTAATGTCGCTTTCGCCCCGTACCGTGGTCTCGCGCACCGTTGCTCATCCACCTAATCCCCCCACCGCTTCGTGAGAAAATGCCTTTCGCCAACTTTGACATGTAAAAAGAGCTGAATTCTATCGTTCGAACGGTCTGTGTTTCTCGACAGTTTTAGGACTATACCGATCTCCCATTCAAGCGGAACTTTCCGTTAGATTAATTTCAATCGCGAGATACGAAAAAAGATATTCATTCGAACTATTGGAAAAAAAACACATAAATTCATCTTAGCGAGAATTCCGTGGAAGATAAAAAATAGTTAGACCATTTTTAGCGATGCGCTTGTTTTTCGTTTTATAAAACTCTTAAAGCGAAACTTTGGCTTTTTGCGGATCGTGGAAACAGTAGCTATTAACGTAGTCTCGTCCGTGTGGCCGCGGTGCATTAATACGACCGGAAATCGAGGCGACTGGCCGGGCGGAGAGTGTCGAACGACCGCGTAATTAAGCGGCTTGGCATTCACGTAGAACGGGGACGAGAGTTCGAGGCAATGGGCCCTTTCCACCCTGTTTACTCGGACTATTGACGTCTCATAGGGTAGTGCACTGGGGGGTCTGCTAGATGAATAGCCAACGAGACTATAGCAGAAACTCATTTGCGGCTCGCGCACGATTGATGCTCCTTTCCGTCGACGTTCCAGTACCCATCGCCGGCAAACAGGATTGATCAAAGGGGTTCGACTTAGTCCGCCCAATTGTCAAATTCGTCCGACGCTTCGCTGCTCTTCGACTCGGGATCGCCAACACGGATAAAACAATTCTTGTGACGTGTCTCTGTAAAAAAAAAAAAATTGTAGAAAAATTCATTAATCGTTTTGGGAACTTTTTTCTACAAACAATTTTACAGAATTTTTATATTTATTTTTATTAAATTTGTTTGTAAATTATCGTGTAAAAATTTTTACTTTTTAATATGTGGTATGTTTATTTTATTTCAAAAAGTACATTAAATTTGCAATGAATTTAACGAGCCCGTTGTTACTTTTTCTGTTGCAGATCCATAGTCGGCGTGACATGGATGTGAGTTTTACAAACGTGTTGGAGGGGGCTCGCCAGTACTTCCAGGGACTGCCTGCACCGAGTACCTCGGAATCACCGGGCTCGACCTCGGCGCCGACGCCGACGTCGTCGTCGTCGGAGACCCACGTGATTCCCCCGTCTCCTTACGATCATGTCCAGGCGACATCGACGAAATCCGACGGCAGATCGTCGTTGTTGGTTCCGCGATCGTCGACCGACGGTCAGCACAATGATCGCGTCGACGGTCAGTCAGGTTCGTACTGGAGCTCATCGACCGGTCCTGTTGGTCCGCGCTCGATCGTCGAGCCTTACGCCCCGCAGCCGACGAGAGTGGAGGTTCCAGATACGAGGCCCGCGGACGGAGCTTCCGGCGACGAGGCGAATTCCACGTCGGGCGCGGGTCACAGCCTGACGGAGATGCAACCGTCGAGTCGTCGTCATCATCAGCCCTCGCACAAGCAGCAGCAGCAGCATCAATCGATGTCCGGTTCGATAGGCGGAGGATTCGCGGCCGAAGCGGTCTCTAGTCACTCGCCCCAGCTGCATCAGATGCAGCCAGCGCCCAAGAAACCCCACTCACCCGCGCCGGTCTACCAACAGCTGAACAACGTCTCCAGATCGTCGTCCTCTTACACGGCTAGCGAGATTCTGAATCCTCATACGTCGTACCAGAGCAGCGAGACAGCCCGACCGCCCTCGGTGCCGATAGTCCCGCAGAGGACGCAGTATTATCCGCGATATCACCACCCGGACATAACGAAAAGCGCACCGGTGCCGTTCTCCCAGGGCTCGATATATCAATCTTCGGCACCGCCATCAGCGACTTCGCCCTCCGTGACTCACCAGCAAACGGCGATGCGGCCGAGTCCCGTGGAATCGAGCAACCCGATACCGGTTTCTCATCACAACAGTACCGGTAACAGCAGCAGTAGCAACAGCAACAACGGCAACAACTCGCTGGATCATCAGCGACCGCAGCCGCAGCGGGTCGCAGCCTCGTCGGCTTATCCGTCTACGCCGCCTCTGTCGAATCACGCCGGTGCATCGAGCGTTTATTCGATTCCTGCATCGAGTCAGAATTCCGTGAACTATCGTGTCGCCAGTCATCACCAGCAACAAAATTCACGTCCGTCCGTCGGTCCCTCGAACGTCCACGGGCAGCAGTTGGCTTCGTCGCATCACTCGGTCTCGGACGTTACGAGCGTGCATTCCTCGTCGATCGTACCGTCGTCGGCTTCCTCGTCCGCGGCATCGACGACGCCGAATCCGTGCGCCGCCCGATACGGCAACGGCCAGTCGAGTCACATTCCTTCGTCTCACAACCATCCCGGGCCAATTCCATCTCCGCATCTGGCGGTGCCGTCGGTACCGTCGTCCGGCTCGTCGGTTCACGGCATCTCGCAGCAGCATCAATATCTGCACCACCAGCATCCAAGCCGAATAGGCACGACGGTCGGACCGCCTCACGGCATGAACCCGAGTCCCTATCCGGGCAGAGTCGTCAATCCTTATTCGAGCGGTTCGCCAACGTGTCACAGCTCTATGATGAACAACCCTCAGCAGATGTTGCCACCTCCGATGTCGACCTCGTCCTCGTCGTCCTTGTCATCCTCCGGTTGTCATCCGACCGTCCCACCTCACGAGCAGAATCATCACGCAAGTCCGTCGCCCCAGAGACAATCGCCCCAAGTACCCGTTCACAATCCTCACACACCCTCGCCCCACCACACACCCTCGCCCCATCACACGCCCTCGCCCCACCATACACCTTCGCCTCACCATCACACACCCTCGCCACACAACACTGCCAACTTTCAGTCGCAACCATCCGCCTATCCACCGCCACCGCCCGCGCCCCCTCAAAGAAACAACGCACCTCAGCCCTACAGCCTTCCGACAGCCTCTTCCTCGCAGGCTTACCGTGGCGCTGGAAACTATCCTATCACGTACCCACCGCCACCCTCCCATCAGTCTTCTTACCATTCCTTCCAGAAGAGTGGCCAACAGTCGCAGGGAGCTTTCTACTCGCAGTCATCGTCGAGCCGATCGCAGTACGGTCAGATGCCGATCAGCGTTCCGCCGACGCCCTACCACAGCGTCAATGACGGCGTCAACGGCACCTCGTATCAGACGCCGCACAACAAAGCTGCCGCTTACAACGGCGCTGATACCAAGAAAAATCCCGTCTCGACCGCGAATCAGGTCTCGTCTTACGGATCGTACAGAGTCGCCCATGTTTCGACATCGAGAGGCGGCGGTAGTACGCACAACCTCCCGCCGATCGCCGCGGTGTCGTCTTACCATTCCAACAGAGGAAAGCCTCCCTCGACTCAGAGACCGAGAGTCCAGCCGATCGGCGGTAACTCGTCTGTCGCTGTGTCCTCGGCGTCGCCGCTCATCGTCCTACCCCCCCGAGTCTCGGAGTATTCCCTCGGACCGTCGACGATCAACCACGCTGCGATGCCGTCCAACGAGAGGCTCGGAACCACCAGCAGATACGCCGGTCAGCACGGCTATTCGACATACGCCACGACCATCGCACCGAGTCATCACGGGAGCAATTCTTCCAGCAGCACGACCGTGACGTCCATCGGCTCGGCGACCCGACCTTCAGCCTCGACCGGAGTTACCGTTCACAGCTATCCGTCTTCCGAGCCCGCCAGTCGATCGGCCTCCTATACGACTCAACGTCCCAGCGAGAGCAGCTACGCTTACAAGAAGTATCCTTACAGTGGCCTGGCGACCGGTTCGCTTCAGTCCAATCAGTCCAGGTCGATGACGACGATACCACCGACCCAAGCCCCACCGCAAACCAACGGCCTTCCCATGAGGAAGCGGGAGTCTCCCCTCGATCTGTCGGTCAAGACCGTTAAGACCCCGGCCGATTCGACCGCGAGGGACGATCTTGACAATGGCGCGATCGACAAGCACGTCAGCAGTACTAACATGAGCTGTTCAAGGAGCAACGGAGTGAGAGACATGATGCCGCCCTCGATACAACCTCCATCATCTGCCACCCACGTCAGCTACGACGCCAGAAATCCTACCAATGGTACGCGCAATCCCATGAGCTCTTGTCTCAGGGCATCCACGCCGCAGACCGTCTGTGCACCGAAGGTCGACTTTCTTCCGGACTTCAATTCGGCCCCATTGAGGAATCATCATCCGGCCCCACCGAGCCATCCGGAGAACGCCTTGCGACGGAGCTCCTCGAGGCAGATCTACGAGCCTCCTCCGCAGAATTCAAACCCCAGTCCTCTGCCGCATATGGCGACCTTCAAGAAGAATTCACTGCCTAACACTTCGGTGTACGACAACAAGACCCCCTCGACGTCTTATCCGGCCGCGATCAGCGATTCGCCGACCGCGCCGAGGCCGTCATCGATGAGGTATCCGTCGGTGGTCGAGACGACCAGGACGGCTGCCACGGCACTGCCTCTGCAAGAGTATCCGCCCGATCCAAGC
This sequence comes from Listrodromus nycthemerus, assembly GCA_963978505.1. Taxonomy (NCBI): domain Eukaryota; kingdom Metazoa; phylum Arthropoda; class Insecta; order Hymenoptera; family Ichneumonidae; genus Listrodromus; species Listrodromus nycthemerus. The sequence goes on from OZ021680.1 coordinate 1,070,236, forward strand.
AAGTATTATACGGAAGGTAAAAGTAAGTTTCCCCAATCGTCGCAGCCGAGAGATCGCCCCGGTGCTAAACGCCCGGCCGCTGAATCTCCGTATCCGGACAGCGTTAGCGGCCCGGCCAAACAACCTCGTCTCGATCCGTGGAGATTGGCGATCGACAAACAGATCCAGCAGAAGCTTTTGACCGCGAAGGCGCTTCACGATCAACAGAAGAGACAAGAAATGAACCTGCCAGTGCCATTGCCGAACGGTACTTTGATCTCGCCCGGACCTTACGAACGCAGAATCGATAATCCCTGCCCAACCGACTCGAATCGATATCAAACGTACTGTGATAAGAGGAGCTATCCGGAGTCGATGATCCCGGTCAGCCCGACTGCCTACAATCATCCGGTCTCGAAGAGCTCCGGTATTCATCCGCCGGCACAACCGCCGGGCACTCAAATCTCTTATCCCGGATTCAGGCCCAGTCAGAGATCGTCCTATTCGACGGGACTCGCGATACAACCACACGAACAACCCAGCAACACCGGCGCTGATAAGAGGGTGCTGAGCTTGCTGAGAAACAGCCTGGAGAATAAACAGCAGAGGGAGGAACAGCTCAACAACAGCCAACAACCCATACTGGTCAATCATAGTCAGCAGAGCTTCCAAAATAAGGTGAGGCTGAACATTTGTTACATTTATAATTCAAATCGGTGAAATTATTTCGTCATAAAATTTGTAAATATTAGTCCAGATTTTTTATTGTTAACACGGTTTTCTTTAGACGGAAAATAGTATTGTGTATAGGAAAATTAATAGTCAACTAGCAGTTTGTAATTTGGTCGAACTATGTACGATTGAGATTTTCGTAATGTTTTAGGTCGTTGCTCCTGTCGAGCCGAAAACGAGTATCGGCAGGCACAACTTGTCTCCATTCACAGCGGCGAGTTTGCTCGAACGTAACAGCAACACACCGCCTCATTACAAGTTTCACGTACCGAGGGCGGTCGACTCTATAACCCAAGAAGTGCCGCGCAGTCTGTACGGCTCGCGAGTTAATTCTTCGGCGACTCTACCTGGCAAGGAAGCTCTTCTGGGACCGCGAGGCATTGATAATCAAATTCATCGCGACAAAGACGACGGTCTTGCTGCGATTCTCGCAGCAAAGATACGAACAAAGGCTGAGCTGAAACAGGTTCGTTTTTTTCATTTTAGTGCTACAGTTTCGATGTACTTAAACATTAAGAACGCTTTGCTGACACATTCCGAACTGATAGGCCGATTTTTTCCGTCGACTTTCATTAATTATTCAATAGGTTTTGAGCAAAAATTTTTTTTTATTTGACTTTGACATTGAAATGCTTATGTCCATCCTACTTGTAATTGATACATTTTGATCTTGTTCCCAGGTTTGTTCTGGTCAATTCGTCTCCAAACCGACATCACTTCCGTCCCAAGACGTATCCTCGGCACCCACTGGTAAGTCTGACGTCTTTTCGATTCCGAACTGGGCTGAATTAAAGTATCAAAGTACTTCTCGATACTTTCTCAAGTTTCTTAAAGATTGTTCCGTCGTAAGAAGATTGAAAAATGTTATAATTATAGAATTCTCTATAATTAAGTGTATTAATTTGGTTAAACGAAAATTATAATTTTTTAATTGTTAATTTCAGACGTAGATGGTTCAGCATCGACTTCGACTCCGCAATCGGCTGGTTCATCGGCAGGCAGTCCACCGAAGTTAACGCGCGAAAAAACTGCATGTTTGCCACCGAGGCGGCGATTATTTTCAAGGACCGACGAGGAGAGCTTACCGGTCGCTGCGACGATACCTGCACCTGCGCCCATCGTCGCCGAAGCATCGACGGTGCCAGCGCGGGCCAGCGGATTCCGAAGTTCCTCGGAAACGTCAGTATTCGATTTCAGAGAAAGCGATTCTGAGGGCGAAATGCCGGTGCTCGAGCGTCAGACACTGGAAGAAATGAGACGAGACAGAAAACAATTGTCCAAAGTTCAACCCCCCGTACCACTCAACGATGCAATGTGCTTGGGCATGACGTCCTCGACGGACCTTGTCAAAATTGAGCTCAAGGTATATATTGTTTTAAAAGGATTGTTTTGCTTTTGTTTTCGTAATTTTCAGATTTCCGAATTTGTGTGAAGGATTTAACGAAAAAAGAAGATTAGACATTAGATAACAAGATTTTGCTTAGCGTCGCCCTTTTTCAGGCACCTTCAGGAGTATTCGCAACAATTTATTTTCCTTGGTCCAATTTTAATGAAAAAACTAGTATGCAAATTTTTTTAGGTATTGCAATGATACTGGGCGAATATTTTCGTTGATGTATATTGATCGATTGCATATTTTGTTAGATTTTTTTAATTGTTTCCAAAATTGTGCCTTGATTTTGTAAAAAAAAAAAAAAATGAAAAAGAAGATACATCTGAAGATTTCCAAGAAAGCCGACTATTTCAATGCGTCTGACATTAATATTTAACTGCTTCATTATTATTATCACACAGGAAAACGACAAAATATCGGAGCTAGATCCATTTTGGACCGCGACCTGTGACAGATTCATGGAGCAGTTGCGAAGTGGCGATGCGGTGAAGAAGCGCGGAAGAAAGAAGAAAACCGGTGAGTCCTCGAAGCCTGACGAGCAGGACGAGGAAGAGAGCAAGGATTCTACGAACCCGACTCCTGTCGAGACGAAAATAAAGCCTGAAGACATAAAGCAAGAAATAATTGATATTGAGCAGCCGCAAATTGTCGCTCGGGAAGACACCGAATCACTGGAAGAAAAACAGCCGGAGAAAGTAGCCATTGAGGTGAAGACCGAACCGAAAGAGCCGACGATTCCAAAAGACGAGACGAAGGAAGGTGAAGACGAGGTCGAAAAGAATTCAGACGAGGACTCCGACGAATTGCCGCTCATAGAACGAGCGATGAAGAAGTACAAGAAAGAAGACAGTGACGGCGACGAAGACGAAATAACATGCAGAAAGCGGCGAGTTCGTCGCGGCAGCAGAATAAAATTGGAGTCGTCGAGCGGAAGCGATTCGTCGAGCGACGAGGAGAGCGACGCGAGCGCGAGCCTCGGCGACAGCACGTCTGTCGCTCACAGACTGCGAGCCAGAAAACGCTCGGCGACGAGCACGGCGGTGGAGAACGAGGGCATGAAGTTGCGATCGCGAGATACGACGCCGCACAAAGTCAAGCAAGAAAAGGAGATCAAGGGAGGCGGAACGAAGGGAACCTCAGGTCAGAAGCCGAAACCAAAGCCACTCTTCGGTGACGGCAGCGATTTCAGGCCGGGCTGGGAGGCCGAAGTTTACGTGTACAAAAAATCGCTGAGAATGCCACCAAGGCTGATAACGGTTTCCAAGCCGTCAAGGTTTCACAGGCTTTCGACCTCGCTGCCGGACCTTGATCCGGGCTCGCCGGCGTTGTCGGTCTCGATGGATAGCTCCGACGTCTGCCTCAGCAGAAAACGCAACGTCGACAGCGACCTGGAGTCGAACTACAGCTTCAGTATAACGGGTCTGGGCGGCGGCAGTAAGATCGACGACGAGGAGGCAACGTCATCGACGACGATATCCTGCCCACCCAAGACGAGTTCACGACAGAACAAATCTGAGAGCAACTCCATCGTCGACCTACTCGCTCGCAAGGTCGGTACTGGCAAGAAGGATCAGAAGAAAAAATCGAAAGATCGCGAGAAACTTGAGAAGAGCGGTAGCAAAGTGTTGCCAAAAGCGACGAACGAGCCGGAGCTTCTGCCAACGCCGAACCTAACGCCGATGGGCAACGACGCGTCGCCCAAGTCCAAGGGCAAGACGCCGGTAAAGAACAACAAATCGTCGAAACCCATAAACGTCACGGACTCTTATCTGCTTGGCTACTTCCGCAAGGAGACGGTGAATAATTTCCGCAACACGTTCAAGAATAACCACGCACTGCCGAATGAGTTCTCGACATTTGTACTAAAGAGCAGAACGCGGACGGAGACGAGAGTGTTGAAGAAACAAGCGACGATAAGAGAAGTGTTCGGAGAGGAGAGACCGGCTTCGGCGCCGCCGATGCAAAATCACGCGGGTGATACTTCGCAGGATGACGACTCGCAGAACGAGACTCAGGAGAATCTCCTCGGGAGATCGAGAAAGTTGAAGCAAAAGGTCGTGTCGAGATTGAGAAACGTGGGTATTCTTAGAAGCCACAAGGCCCTGATGAATTCGAAGCGACACATATTGACGAGGAAAAAACGGAAGGAGTTGGTAAAGTCGTTAGCGAACAAGAAACTCGAGGACGTTAAGATCAAGAAGGAGGTTGAGGAGGTTGCAGCTCATGAGGACGAAGACGAGGAGCAAGAGGAGGAGGAGGAAGAAACCGAGATCAACGAGCCGGAAGTGGAGAACAACGACGACACGGAAATTCCTAACAAAAAGAAGCTCAAAATGCGAACCGGTCGACGGAAATTCCGCTCCGGATTCGACTATATCAGGAAAAAGAAGAAGCCGCTCAAGAAGGATGAAAGCATCCCCAAAGAAAAGAAAAGGGTTAGTTGCTACTGCTGTTTATTGTGCTAGATTTAATACGTGTCGGCACTTCATCTAGCTACGATTTAAATAACACTCGATTATTGATCGATGTCTCAGATAAGATGTCTTATGGTCTGTAATAATTTTTCCTGATGTTGCAGCCAATAATAACGCGACCGAATGCCGAAAGCGTCGCGGACATACAGACGGAAATAAGAACATGGGTCATCAAGAAGGGTGTAGGCGAAACTATTTTGCACCGCGCTGCACGACTTGGCTACACGGTTAGTAAAAACATTGAGGTAACTTATACATTTAGGAGGATGGAGCCTATCACACAGATCACATCAATGTTATATTTTTAAAGTCGCCGATACAAACTTTTACATCGCTTGGTTCGGAAATTACAGTTTCTCCCAAGCTCTAAATAGTGTGTTTGATTACACCTGCACTTTTGACCAATGAAATTTTCTCATCGACGCAGGACGTCACTGCCTACTGTTTGGAGAAGCTCGACAGCGCGCCGAGCCCGAGAGACAATGCTGGATACACTCCACTACACGAAGCTTGCTCGCGAGGTCATTTGGAAATAGCGAAACTTTTACTCGCCTACGGTGCCAATGCCAGCGAGAGTGCGAATGGCGGAATAAGGTGAGTATCATCAATTAGTTGATCTTTCGAATTTTTTTATTTCGGAAAATGATCTATTAAAAATAGATTGCCAATACATTTTCGACGCACCACCAATCTTAGCTGACATCTACATCAATTTTACATTGCAGGCCTCTCCACGAAGCTGCGGAAAACGGTGCTACGGAACTCGTGCGACTTTTACTATCATATGGTGCTGATCCCTTGCTCGCTACGTACTCCGGCCAAACGCCTTTGATGCTGGCAGTGGATACTGATGCATACACGATCATCGAACAGCATTTAAATGATGTTCAAGGTCGTCCCAATCTGCCCTGGAGCTTTGGTGGGCCATCTTCGATCTTTGGTATGTTAAAAAATATTAAGTCTTAGCCAATATAACGATAGCTGAAAGAGAAAAGGACCGTGCTTCTCTCTGGTACATGAAGTTTCATGTACAATTGTGCATGAAGAATGACACGACTTCATATGTTTTTATTTGCACTTTTGCAGATCCAGAGGAAACAGGATACAATCCACTGGAGTCGCCGCCTCTCGGAACTCCCGAGCCCGAGCTCGAGGAAATAGAGATGGAAGTAAGCGACGTGAATCTTCCGGTTCTATTCACCCTCGCCAATGATTCCGACAAGTGGGTCTTGCTACAGGACTTAATGACCGCCCTGAAGGTGAAGAGCAGGGACGCCCTGCTTCGACAAGTGAATCCGAAAGCGCCCTCTGGACCTGCGGCTGTGGCTCATCGCAACGTAATGCGAGAATTGAAACTCCACGATTTTCTCGAACAATCGCGCTGCTGTCATTTGCTGAGCGGCGGGGAGAGAATAAACGTGCGCGGATCGAAAGTAACTCTCATAAAATACAACGACAAAGTCAGATCATTGCTGAACGTGGAGAGAGTCACGGTGAACTTGAGGTGACATGAGGAGACTCTGGAGAGTCCGACTCTTCAGACAAAACCATCCACGTCAATTTCAGCGAAGTCTCATACGGTCGAAAAAAAATTGTCCCGAGTTAATCTTAAGAAGGATAGAAAATTGAGAAAACGACTGATAAACGCCACAACCGCGGATTGAGCAGTTCACAATTACCTCGAAGAAAGAGAGTAGTAAATTTCAAAGCTGGTTGCATCTTGCGAACTAAATCGAGCTGTCGAAAAACGAAAATTACTGTTGATAACAAAAACTCGTTATAGACATCAAATGCGGTGCAATTAATAATTGACGGAACGATAAGAGCGTGGAATAGTTGTTTACACTAGCAGAGGGTGAACAGCAGGGATGATAAAGCAGCGATCTGTGACATTATATTAGAATATTTATTGGATAATTATAATAACCGTAGAACGATGATATTTTATTAACAGGCACTGTGAAAGACTCGTTGAATAGGAACCTTTAATGTACGCGCTTGTAGAAGATAAACTGCCGTTATTGACAATAGGAAGTGCAAATTTTCCTCCGCGAACCGGGGTCACTGGATAATTTATCGTGAGTCCGCTGTAAAAAATAAAATGTGGAATTCTTTTTGTTCTATACCAACGTTGAGGAAGACAAAGAGTGAGCTTGACTGGGATTTTTATTATCGAACCGGAATTCGACACGACAAACGGTGAAAGATTATTTGAAAAACTGAGATTTTTAAACTGGAAGTGTCGTTTATTGAGATTAAAAAAAACGTTCTCGGAATTCATCTTGACTGCAGCCGGCGACAGGAACGGATGAATTATCGCGCGGACCCAGTTTTGTTAAATTTCTTCGTTCTCTAACAAAGATTTGATTTACGTTTGCGCGATGTACTGTAGAAATGAACGGCTGATCGCAATACTATGTTAATCAGCGCCAACAATGTTACCATGTTACATCTTATTTATGTTTGTTTTCATTTCTATTACTAATCGGGTACGAACAATGCCCGCGAGTTTGAATATTAAGTACTTTTTTTGTTTTGTTTGTGCGCCGGGCGAAAGCCGAGTTACAAAGTTGGGAAGTGCAATTCGAAAAGTTAATATTGTTTAAACGATGCTGGGGGTGTGACTCGCAACGCAATTAGAAAAAATATGTTTGAAAATGTAGATCGATCGATGTATATATCAAAGGTTTCGGCGAAGATCGCTGAACCGGAATAATAATTCTCTGTGCAATAAAACATATTAAAGCCGCGCTGAAAATTTTTGAAACAAAATTGTTTGGTCGGCCATCACGACTAACTTTTAGCGAAATTCAGTAGTTAAGATAATTATTCTTTGACAAATCAAAGTGAGAGGTCGAACGTGGATTAAACGATACATGAAGTATTTTATCGTAAGCAATTGTAAAACTGTGGCTTTTTTTGTTTTCTCGACTCATTCGCCCATACCAAGAAAAGAAAAAACCTTGTCTGCGTACTTATTATTTTTTCGAGGTGTGAAAAGCCAATATGTGGATATTAAAAAAATGTGTTAAATATCAAGGTAGAGCTTCGTGTTAAACGTTACGCGGAAGATGAAAAAAATATATATATAAAAATAAAAATAAGTAAAAGAATCCTCCGAAAGCTTACAAATTCTGCTGCAACTATTAATTATTAAATACGACACTAATACACTACTATTACTGTTAATAAACGACTACGACTACTACTATTACGATTAACTATGATTATCGCGTTAATTTTGATGCTCTATACAGATTTTCATCGTTATAAACATGTCTCAGGGAAATCTATGTGTAATCTTCATTACCTAAGTGTTAATGTCTAGGTGAAATTAGAAGAGAAAATAAATAAAAACTACGTAAATAAAAAAAAATGTGCGTGAGAATCGGTCGTCGGTTATTAATAATTGTTTAATTCGGTGTAATATTTACCAATGTATAGTAATTCTGATTAGATCTCTTCCGATATGCCAGCTGATACTTATGCACACTTCTTTTATTTTAATATTCGGCCGACGATTATCTCGAGAGCTTTCAAATTTAAAGAAACAAATAAATAAATCTGTCGGCAATTTTGTTCGTGTATATATCGTTTATTTTAAAATAAGGCAATTAGGAGATCATTCGTCGAATCTTTTTCGTCGAAGCGGCTCTACGAATTTTGTATAATTAAACATGTACGTATTGTATGTATGATTAATCGTAAGAAAAAAAATAATGTAATTAGTTAGAGGCAAACCTTGTCAATTTCGAGCATGCTCCTTCGCGTACGTAGAAACGTAATGGTGTCGCGTAGTTTTATTTTAAGTTGGTGAAATGAACTAGGGTACGCGACCGTGTATGATCGCGTATGTACATATTACAGAACAAAGTATAACGATTATTATTATATTATTCGCTTTTTTAATGTACTATAAACATACGTATTAATAGTTAAAATAATATCGATGTACATTTTTTCTTAAGCGTAACTTTCCTCCGCATATTTATAGATTCAAGAAACTTCTAAGTGTGTTAAACGATAATGTTCTACGAAACAGACATGCAACAACAAGAACAAAAAAAAAAGAAGAAATTATATGTGGATAAAAGAAAAATATATATTTTATTTCGTCATGAGTTCAGTTCGAAGTGATGTGTGTCGAAAGCAAGAAATACAAATTAGAGTTTCTCTGTGATTTGTAAAAATGGAATTAAAATACAATTATCATTTTCATTGTTTTGAGTATTCTTTTATTTATTATGGATCCTACACGAAGTTGGTGGTTTGCGTAATGGTGTTCACGTTGCACCCCACTGCGAACACGAAAGACTGACATTTTCAAAAGAAAAAAAATGCTGTCACATATCCAGATTCGGAATGAGCGGAAATATTTCACAATCGACAACAATAACTGATTATTCTATGAAAAAGCGGAACGAATATGTTTTCGAAACTTACCACAAATCGGTTAATATTTTTGCAAATCTCATGTAATGAATACTACATTAAGGACATCTGCAGTGATATGAATAACCACCCACTATAATCAATACATGCTCAAAAAAATGTATAAACGATTTATATATAAATGTAGCACTCATTTAGGTAGTGTAAACTCAACCCCGTTGAGGAGCACGACGAAGCGGTCCAGCGTCAACGCATCGAAGCTGTGCGCGAATACCCTCGATATAGTGTGGTAAAAAGGTATATAGGCACTATAATTTTGAGGGCCACCGATGAAGGGTTGACGCATTGCACAGTACACCAATATTTCGTAAAATTGGTAAAACGTTTATTAACTATTTAAAAACGATGAAACAAGGTGAACATGAGATTGATAATTCAATAAGTAATATTATTAAATAGACTATAGAGATGTATAATAGGTATTTATACGCTCCTTTACATTGAGACAGATACCTTTTACTCGAGTGAAACCTGGGCTTGTTCCGGTTTAATTTGTTATCATAATTTTTTTCTTCATCTTCAGAATACCACCCACTGTACGAAGTACGTTCGCGTTTGTATCGTCTTTGAATTTATCGGTTTACATTTATACTCGACAGCTCTGCGACAGCCGTTATTGAATTAAAATTCATCGCACATAAAGTAACGCAAATGGGGATTCTGCCCGCACGGAACTATACTTTTCATTAGACTTACGCCTACAACATAAAAACAAAAATAATCGTGTTTTTTCACTGCAAAGGCAACTGTGTACAACAATGTGACATATATGATTTTTCTTCTTTCTACTTCCACGTAGGTTAACTCTTCCAGTGCCTTGGAGAGAGTCGATAATTCGGCAATAATAACTGCGCAGATCGTCGAATGAAAATTATAATAATTCTATACGGTTACCATGATGTAGTGTTTATATTACAATTAAATTGACAAACAATCGTCAGAATAATATCATCACTATTAGCTCTTTCTCTAAAAATCTATTCTCGCCTTTATTTTTTTTGTTCTCTTTTGTTTACCCTTGTAAATATCGAAAACCCGGTGTAACGTAAGTACATTCCCATGGAGAACATGCACGAACAGCGTTTTCCTGTATTATTCCATTGAAAATTCGAATCTCGCTCGTTCGTTTAATCCGGTCGGGAAATTTAACACCCACGGAAAAAGGCAACACATGCCGTGGTGGGGGCTCTCGAGATCCTCTAGTATCCTTGCCGGAACGGCTCGAGAACCGAAGGGAAGTTTCGATCGGGAAACACTCAACGATTGCGATTTTTTTCGTTTTTTTTTAATACCTCCCATTAGATTAATGCTTAACAATTATGCCAATGCGCGAGTAAGCGCTCGTTGGACTTTCAGAAATACTGCCTGCAGGCCTACATACAACATTCAAACCTTATACTTTTTTGCGCCTTCGAGTTTCCATGTTATTTTTTTTTTCATCTTTTTTTTCTACTCAATACAGGCATAGGTATTTACAATAATACATACCTACCATTATAATAATTTAGTAGTGGTATTTAAATTACAATAGTTATTTTTTGTGGTTTTTTCTTTTTTTCTTTTTTCGTTTAATTCTATATAATGTTGCACATAACCCATTACTGGCTTAGTCATCTAGCTGTACAAAACATTATATATCGTTATATATCCTAGCTCTAAAAGATTTGTCCTGTGAGGTCAGATAGATCGTGAGGTTGCGCGTTCAAGTTACAATTACATACATTTTTCAATTTGTTTCCTGACTTATCTCGCACGATTCCACAGTCGAATCGATGCGACACGGTCGAGCTTTGAGGCGTCGTTCGCATATTTTAATTCTCGCATATCAAGTTATCATATCAAGATTTTTTTCTAATTATCATTCTCAGCCTCTCCGCTACGTACAAGCATCGCAAAGTCACCAACTCTATCGGGTTTCTGAGTTACAGTAATATTTTTTTTAAATTTATTTCCGTCGGCAACACGAACAACTTTTCTTCTAGCGATTAAGTACATTAATAAAAAATATCGCGCTACTTCACTCAATTGTAACTGACGAACTATCGATGAGCCAGTGAAGCCAGAAGTCTCGTTATATTCTTGCTGCTGCTACACGGTGTTTTCGTCGTTCGATCGACGCACCGCTCACAGCACGGAGCAATTGAGCCCTCTTCGAAGTCGTCTCGACATTTTTATTTTTTATTATCCATTAATAACATATCGTAACAGGTCGATTTGTGATAGTCAAGACTTGAAAGCGATTGAGCGGCTGATTCGCGGATTTGTTTATCAGCCACTGTGAATCTTGGCGCACGGTCTTAGTAGTGAACATCAGCCGATGTTTTTTTATCATCACAAAAAAAAGCAAAGGTGAAGTCCAAAAGTCCGGCTTTGTCCTTACCAGTGGCGTTCGTTATTATTTTTTTCCTTCTAATTCAATCAAGCGAGGCTACAACTTGTCCGTTTTTAAAAATAGTACACACCAGTGGCAGGGTCGTAATTCGCGAGTAACGATACGTACGAATTCAATCGTAGGCTTTAAGAGCGGGGACTTTTCGCAACTTGTCGATTGTTTATTACATGCGTTAAATTCCTGTGGCAATTCGGGTCTACCGTCGAAGCTGCGGTCGAGCTCCCCACCTCACCCCATGTCGTTTTCTGTTTTTCTTCCGTTTTTTGCTATAACGTTGTGCTACATAGGTGGAGAAAAGGCGTTTAAGTGTTATTTTTTTGTGATACGCGGAACTCCGTTACTCCTTGCGTCTGGGTGGCAGAGTCCAAGCGTTGGGACTGGGGTGACCATGGGGGGCAGGACGTCACAGTTGCTGATCACGGCATGGTACCCAAATGTTGGGGCCGGACTGCTCACCGATCACCTCCTTCACCTTTACGTAGATGTCCTCCGGTGTGTCGCCTTGAACCACCGCTGTAACATACGTAATAAAATATACAAAGTGTTGGATATGTGTTTCGTAGGGTAGCTGGGAATCACAATCGGAAAAAATACCCCCACATATGTGTGTTAGTGGAAGGGATTTTTATTTCAAGGATATTTTTCCGCGATTCGTATCCGGATTCCCAGGAACTTTTCCGATATTCTTACCGGTGAAATATTCGCCAAACTCCTGTTCCATTTTGAGAGCACGTTCGTACGTTTTCTTCGCCTGTTCCTCGGTCATCCGTTTGTTCATTTCCCTGTAGGAATTGATGAGACAGTTAGCATTAAGCAACATAATTGTGAAAAGTCGATTGCTCGTGGTATATTCAATAGGGAAAGTTATATACTCACATGACGGATTCAACGGATTTTGGTTTGATGAAAATCGCTACGGGATACAATTGTGCAACTTGTAACCTCTTGATTGCATTACCGCTGACGTCAAGAATACAATGCTTGCCCTGTAAGAAATAATAAACACGTGCTTTATTATTTTTTTCCTTTCATGAGGAACTTTTTTTTCTTTTTGATCAATCGTATGGATCGTTATAAGCAAAAGGACGAAGTTACCTTCTCGGCAACTTCTCGCACCGACGCGACGGACGTCCCATACAAGTTGTCATTGTACTGTCCCGCCTCGATGAAGAGATGATTCTGGATGTCTCTTTCCATTTGCTCCCTCGAAGCAACAAAATGATAGTCCCGGCCGTCCACTTCGTACTCCCTTTTACTTCTTGTCGTATCTACGGATAGCACCAGAGTTGATAAATCAAACAGACTGCACAGTTTATGAACATAAAAAACGAGTTTTTTTTACTAGCGGTAATAAATAGTAATTGTATCTTACGTGGTACGCAGCTGCCAAATTTGTCAGGAAACTCGGAAATCAGATCGTCGTTTATCCGATCCTTGAGCGGGCCCAGAATGATAACGGGACGAGTATACTGGATAGTGAGCTGCTGCACGGCCTCGTACGACAGTACATTTTCTTCGCTACCTGTGACGTTCGAAAAGAAATCTGATTAGCAACGCTCCATGGGTTGGAGCGGGTGATAAATAAATATGATCAGAGTTAAAACACACACCACGAAATAGCAATGCTCCAGTCGAGAACTGAAGTACAATGGATTATTTTCAAATAAAAAATATGACAAGCGGGTGACCATAGAGATGTAAAAAAAAAATGTGGACGATCGGGTTTAACGAGGCATGCACCTTGCGACTGTCAAATACGCAAAGGTGTTCTCGAAGTCGTCCGAAAAGAGGGCTTTAAAAGAGGTCGTTTTAAAGTGGTAAACACATTAAGGGCTTATCTCATTAAATCGTTATTAGTTGAATATAAAAAAAAATTAAAAAAAAAAATTAAAAAATTTTCAATCCGTTTCTCACATGTTGACTTACTAAGCTCCTCATTATTATCATCATCACCACCCTCCTTTTCCAGATAAACTAATGTCAGTTCCTCCATATAGGGCAGTTCAACGCGATACAAAATTTCTTTACTACCCGCAGTGGAAGACAAATCTTAAATAAACGAAAGAAGTATAAAATTGTTATTAAATAGTAATGGGATTATAATGAAACTGTGACTGATGGTAGCAAATATTTACAGGGTAGCGAGTCATGAGCAAAAAAAAAACAATTGTACCGACTGAGCAATCGCAGTAATCTATGAGTAATTTTGGACGGCGGTGAAAAAAATGGTTGCGTCGTCGATTGCGTTAAGTAGATCAGAGACAATGTATTACCTTCGGTATTGGTGTCGTCCTGAGTGTAGCACAGCATGAATGCTGGAACATAGTTAATTTTTTAATTAGTTATATTTTTGCATAAAGGTTACAAAATAATAATAACATTTTATGCGCCGTTGCGATGAAGAGGCCTTCGCGAAGCACAATTCGTTTCTAATGATTTTCAAAGTGAGTTCTTCAGTTGCAGGGATGGAGAGAGTTAGCGAAATTATGCAGGCCCAATCGACACATTTTCAATTCATCAGTCAAGGAGTAGAGCACACGGTCGGCAATTGTTAAACTCACCTTGTCGTAATTGAATAATCGTTCACAATTTTTATGGCGCTCTCGCTTAACTAGCAACTATGCAGCATGAAATATTGTCTAATAAATTATGAAATCATGTACTGTCTTCAATGTTAATTGATTGATTAAGCGGAATGTAAGTGACTAATTAGAGCATTATGGATTATGGCGCTGAGTTTTCGATGCGTTATCAAAATGATACCATCTTATTTTTACGGTATTGATGACGATACAACGTTGTATGACTTTGATATTGCGGTCCGGTATTGATGATATCAGGTAGGCTGAATTAGCGTTGAATTGTTCAGCGTTGCTAGCGTTAATTAATTATTCAAGCGGCATTTAATGAACCGATTACAGCGTCACAATTAATGGCTCTAAGATTTCCATGTATGATTATGGCAACAGGATTTTATTTACACAATATCGATGCCGACACACTACTGTGTGGCTTTGACGTTGCGGTGAGGCATCGATGCCATCGGGTGGGCTGGATTAACGTGAAATCTCGGGAGGGGCTTTACAGGGATATTGCGGTACATCGAGTTGGGCTTCGCAGGCGATTCGTGTAGGCCAAGGTACTTCGACACGGTGCGCAAGCAAGCAGAGTGAAAATGGATTACGCAAATAATGGAGAAGCAGCTGGGTTATAGATAAAAATACGGCTCGAACATTTTACGTAAAATACTTACGAGTAGGATCGTTTTCATTCTCGGGTGTGGTGGGCGACCCTACACAAGCAGGCAAAACAAAACACATGTCACGTATCACATGATAAAAAAAAATAACACAAAGCTCATTCGGGAGTACGGGGTGAATTTGTTGTCGGCCGACGACAATGCTAACGTGTCTTTCATTACCTCTTTTTATTATTTTTTTTAATACCAAATAGATATCGAACGTTCATTGCAGACATAAACAACACAACATAAATTGACCGACAGAATTGCGTTAAAAAAATAAAATAAAAAAAATCTTGCAGGTTCCATCGAATTAGTGCAATGCGGGATACGAAAATAGGCAAACTGCCAGTGATTCCAGATAACGCGGTACTTTTTTGTGTATATTAATTTGAGAAAACAATTTTCGACGACCATAATACTGTTCGGTGTCTTGGGTTACTAATTATGCGGTATTTTTGCGTTCAATAGAAAAATGTTAATAAGACGGTTGGGTTCTCATATAATATGATATAAAACACATAAATATTTAATGCATATGCTACATATAGTATGGAAACATCAAAATCTAGTATCACTGTGTTCGACGCCGCCGTTTGGATAAAAAATTTTTAAAGAAAATTGATTCGGTTGTTTAGTTATTCAGTTGTGTTTCTTTCTCTATCGTTATGTGGCAATGACAAACTCTTTCACGGGAAAAAACCATCTCGATCGGACGTGTTCGCACAGTTATATATAAAGATACTCGAGTGTCGCAATATAACATGTGAGGTACATGTAAACACATGGGATTTAACCGAACGTGCAGGATTGGAGCGTGCTACGTAGACGATTATAGGAAGCAAGCGGATGTACTCACGTTCTTGATCCGAGCCATCCTCGGACTTGTCGTCTTTGCTCTTCATGAACGGGAACTTTCTGCTAAACGAGAAGTTCTTCTTTTTTCTATCGAGCGTCGATTGCTGAAATCAAAGATAACGACGGATGATTCGCCGATAAACACAGTTATAGATGGACAAGAGAGTCGAATGACTAAACGAAGCGAAAAAAAACTGAGACTGAAAAAAGAATGTCAATGATTCAAGTGAAGTTCGCTTATGGGCTTCTAATGAAAAAAATTGTTATTATAATTCGATTTTAAATTCTTGTAATTCCGTAGTAGACAGTCTTGGTGTCGTGAAATAAAAGTAACAGTAAAATGAAAGAAGTTAATGATAATGACACCAACTGTGAAAATTCATAACCAGGTCGCGGTCGAGGGAGTAGTTTGAAGAGAAACCGAAAATTTCTTACCGATCCTCCTACCTTATCCAGTATCACTGGCATGTGACCTTGGAATTTGACTGAGCGATCTCGGGCCCGTTGTTTGCGTTCCCATCGTCGACGCGATGGAATTATTCCTAATCCTTCCTCCTCTCCTTGGGGCGTCACTCTTCTCGCCTGCCACCATTCGTCGTCACTCGCGTTCGTAACGTGAAGAATCTCGCCGTAGCGGAATGCTAGACCACGGCTGGGCAGACCGTCGTCCTTGTTGGGATCGTAATCGAACAGGGCCCTAAAGATATTGGAGAAGAAAGGAGAAGATTTAACAAAATTGGAAATTAGCTCAATTTTTTTTATTTTATCCAAACTGAGCTTCATCTATGAGGACGCAAAATATTATCGGATGTGTTACCTGACATAGAGAGATTTCTTCTGTGAAGTCCTCATGAGGGT
This sequence comes from Listrodromus nycthemerus, assembly GCA_963978505.1. NCBI lineage: Eukaryota > Metazoa > Arthropoda > Insecta > Hymenoptera > Ichneumonidae > Listrodromus > Listrodromus nycthemerus. Next base: position 1,086,615 of record OZ021680.1, read on the forward strand.
GCCTGTCGTCATATTCTGCTGAGATATTTGTTGTTTAAGATCATGGATCTTAGCTTCGAACCTGTTGTAGTCCTCGGGCTTGTACTGGACGACAATGGTTACTGTTTGGCCGGTACCCTGAAGCATTGATGAATCGATCTTTTCAATTCAATGTTTTAATTTCATAATATCGTGTCCCACATGAATAAGTTTATTGAAAATCAAAATACGAATGATAATCAAATGAACGACAGAGAATAGTTCCTTTCAAAGTAAGCCGAGGGTCGCTAAAAAGTGGACCAAATCTGTGACAAGAGTCATGGAACAACAAACATTTTCTTGAATGGAAAAAGGTCAGTCGATGGTCGTTTTTTATTAATTTAAGCTTACAAAAAATGACCCTCGCGGTACGATTCTACTCGACTCTTCAAAATCTCAGAGGTAAGTTTTAAAAGTAATTAATTACCTTGAGGGCGGCCGCAGCCTCCTCGTGAGTGGCGGTTCTAAGGTTGATGCCATTAACGCTAAGTATCTGATCGCCTCGACGAAGTTCACCGCTCAAATCGGCCGGACCACCGGCTAGAATAAAGGAAATAAAGATTCCCTCTCCATCCTCACCGCCGACGATGTTGAAGCCCAGACCGGAGGAACCCTTGTTCAATATAACCGTGCGCACTTCTCTGCAACAGTCAAAGAACAAGGCACATCATTAATTTGTTGGAAAACGTGCACACGCGGGCGAAGGCATGTGGAGTAGGAATTCTACTCGTAGATTGAAAGATAAAAAATGACATGAGCTCGGATCGACGAAGACGCAACAGGTAGCGTTCAACCCGTTGCAGTCTACAATTTTTCTGCGGTTTCGTTTATACTAAAAATCCGTGTGAGAAAGTGAATTGTGTATTTCAGTCTTTTCGCCAACGCTTAACATTTTTTCGTTGTTAAACGTAGTTGAAATTGTCATTAATTTGATAGGTGATCAAGCGGCAACGGTGATTACACACTCATGGCCGCACAAAATTAGCTCCGGGAGTGAGATTAATTTGTTGAAAGGGGTAGATAGAGCGAAAACCGTGAAATTAACACGTTAATTAGGGTCTTCATTGAAATTCGAATGGTCCACACTGGTATATACGTAGATACACAGGGAGCAAGTAGGTCTGGCAAGTGTTCTTGACTTAGTTCCGCATAATGCGAGAATCCGGGTGCGACCGACGTGGTGGAAGGAAATGCATAGGCAGCAGCTTCAACCGGCTCACATCCCCTGCAGAACTCACCCTATTTTCTGACCACTTGAGAGAAGCACGGAGAGGCAGGCTACTCTCACTTCGCTCTTCCATTAACAAAGACCGCAAATTAGTAGGTAGGTCGAGGAAGCGAGTGAGTCTGCTTGTACGAGTAGGTCTGCGCCCTAACGTGTAGGCGCAACCAGTTGGACACGTACGATTCCGAGGTTCATTGTTGCGGCATTGCGGTAAAAAATGTTAAGGAATTTTAGGGTAGGCGGCGCCGTTTACATGAATTCGGTATTTACTCCATTTTCAATATAAATATAATTTTCTTTTTTTATGGACGACAAATAGCAACTCAGTCCACTCTAAAAGTTTCGAAATGAATAATGAAAATTGTCGGTAATTATTTAATATTTTACAAATGGTGCCTTGACCTACACATGGGCAGAATTGTAGGGCATCAAAAGTTTTGAAAAAAAAAAAAAAAAAAAAAAAAAAAAAAACACAAACAAACAAACTGTTTCCAATTTTATTTTACACGTTACTATCACATTTCAGCACGTTACCCTTTCGGATTAGAGATTGTTGTCGGAGTATAGAAAAATGTTGTGAATATCGGTCACGTCTATTGTGATATTTATAGTACACTAAAAAGACCAACGTGCCGACAGGTTCACCTTCAACTACCGACGGTTGAATCAGTGAATCGAGAACTCTCGTTATAATGCATAAGGCACTCACGTCGCTCACTGACGATTACCGCACACCTCAATCGCCTCGCCATCGGTTCCGTCTTCAAAGGCCGTGACAATCCTCGCTCTATCCTCATGAAATATTTATAACAATAGTGAGATATAGTTACGCTAGACGCGATAATACGACACGGCTAATTGAATGCTCGTTCCCCGTGACGATACACGTGTACACCCACGTTCAAGTTTCATGAATGAATGAAATTCATAGATTATGCGCCCAACGAATGTTCCGACCGATCGTAATCACTCGGATGGCCCATCAAGTGAAACATTAAGCAGGCCATTAAGCAAAATTGCATCTTGCAGCAAGAACGACGTATCTCGTTCCATTAATCGTACAAGGGTGCAAAGGGTGTTTTCTACGTCGACGAAGGACGGAGTTAGTTTTCAGTTGCGAATCGAATTTGGCAGCGTCTCTCGCGAGGTCGTCGAGCGGATTTCCCGCCCCCGAACCGAACCAAAGTTGCCAGTCTCGAGGTGCGAATTTGCAGCGCACAATGAGTATTCAAGCGGACCAGAGTAAAACGCGCTCGGAAGATACATAAATTGTGTTTACGCACTTTTAACGTGGTCCGCGCGACCAGACATGCGCAGTGACAATGGTGCTGGTTGGACGTCTTGCGTGAGCGTGGACGGATTCACCACTTGCACAAGACACCTGCTGCAGACGTGACATCATGGGCGATTCACTCGTCGCGCATTGAACTCGATTTTCGTCGATACAACGTGAGAAATTTTCACTGGGCGTGGCACGAAATAGGAGCACGGATACTCCGCAGTTTGCGGAATAAACTACAATGGCGAGCCACAGTGAAATTCAGCGCGAGTCAACCTCATCGTTTCCACTCGAATTCAATGAAATCGTTTTGCCCCGTCCGACGATTCGCGGACGTGAAGGCGCGTTCGCGAGTCCAACAGTCTGTCGATATATATTAAATGCGCGTGGAACAAACGAGCCGTCGAGTGGCGCGAAACAACGTCGACGGAGCAAAGTTGCGATCGGTGACATAAGCGCGGAAACGTCGCATCTTCACGTTCCACGTCCGAGCCGACAATGCGCCGAAGGGCTTTTCAGTCCGTCTCGACGTCGGGGGCGTCGCGACGGATTAAAGGCCACTGGTGGCCTCGGCGTCGCCATGCGCGCCTCGGCTCGTCTCGCTCTAGCTATCATCAGATCGATAGGAATATAAACTTACTCGCGAACACACGAACGGCCCTCCAGCACTCGGTCAACGTTACTGAAATTTTTACCCCGAGTCTCTTGACTTTTTTATTCTCTATTTTTGTACTGAATTTATTTCCAATTCGCGACCGTTTCCGAAATCGTAATTCGTCTCTGTAAAGACTAAAGAAACTAAAATTAAAGCACGTGTTTCTGACGATTATTAAGAATCACGGATCTGACCTCTGAATTTATTCAACTCACGAGAGACATTGAAATAAAAGCTTTCGACTGGAGTTTCAAAATAAATGTCGCATTTTTTAATTCACCCCGGGTCGTTTTCCAAAGTCGGTAATTTTCATTCGCAAAGATCAAAGAAACGGGAACTTAATTGAAACTCTGAAAAAAATGTGCCTTTATCCATTAAACCGTCCGAAATCGTGGAATTTCACAGCCGGCGTACAAAGCTTGCAATGCGGGAAGTTAAAATAAAAGCCTCCACTTCAGAAATATTATACCGGTTCGAAATGTTCGGTGGGAAATGACTGGTGGGAACGCGCTCAATGCTCGTCGGTAACCATCGCGAAATTAGTTCCGCGAGGTATTGAGATGAGTTGGACGAAATACGAGGCACAGTATAATACGTACGTTAACGTATGCAAAATAGATCGGGGAAGAGATGGAGCGCTGGTCTACCTTGTAACGAGGATGGGAGTGAGAGCCTCCTCGGGAGACCGGTTGATATGCAAGCTTATGGCGTGCATAAAAATTGCCACTCTGGTTCTACGCTCAGCGCCGTCCCGAGTGCAGATAACTGCATGCCACGGCACTTGCGAAACAAACTCGTTACTCTAGCTTCGTCCGGAAAGCTTCTCCCGGGGATCTGGTAAACCTCGCGCTTTCATCGGGTTTTATTACACTGTATGCATTGGCATAACTAGCGAACTTGCTCCAAAACGCGCGCAGATTAAGCTTAAATGAATAGAAAAAAACAGGGCGACCAAAACTGATGGTATTTCTACCGTTCTCCAGGATTTTTCAAATAAATTGTTGTTGCCTTCTGTAAAAGTGTTCATTTTCGGCACAGTTAGGAAAATCAAATTAGCTTGCCGCGTCCTTAGCCAAGCTAATCGACGGCAAAGCATAATTAGCCTTCACTCGGTTATCGAATGTAGTTATTTTCATTTTTAATGCTAAATAAACGTAAACGAAAAGGAAATTAAAGCCGGTGTTTTGAAATTTATGAAAAACTTCGAAAATAAATAATTCTTTACTTTCAAAGAAGAGTTCGTTTTTTTTTATATAATTTTGAAAATCAAACTGTCCGATTATTAACCGTCATAGTCAACGGAAATGCATAAACCGTTTTTTTTTTTTTTTTTTTTTTTCCGAGTTATCGAATAAAGTTTATCATTTTATGTTCCTTACAATCGACACCGTTGGTGAAACGGGGGTGCAGAATATCTGGAAGTTATGGGCACGATCCGTTTCGACGTAGCATTCGCTGAATGCAAAGGACTCGGCTTTGATATCTCCGATATACCATTTGAGAAAGCCTACGTCGGCTGGCACCGCGAGAGCATTCATACCGAGTGCAAACCTATTTCAGTACCGTATGCCTTATCAACCCGGACATTATGCTCGCTCGGCGCTTTCGCGTTTCCAAGATCTATACTCCGTCGTTGAATGTGCCGATGTCGCAGCTGTGTCATCAGCTCGTCACGAGAGAGGGTTGAGGACCCTTCGTCTCCCCTAGATATAGAAAAAGCGTCCAAACGTCGAGCGTACATTTTTAGATAAGAACACGTTTGTGTGAACGTCATGTATCGAAAAAATCGTCCGTCCACTCATACAAAAGTACATGCAAGTCGTTAAAAATCCATACTTTATATGCTTTTCTGACTTAAAGTCACAGATAAACAAAATTAGATTTTAGGTCTGCGATGGTCGGATTTCTTTTTTGCTAATTTCTGGAATTCCGGATGGACGTCACTTCAGATTTTTGAGCGGGAACTTTGAAGGACTTTTTGCAAAAATTTCGTTTGAGAGACGAAACCTTCGGGTGTAGCCCAGATGGCAGATGGATTATGTCCTATTGTAGTGTCTCGGCTAACTGAATTTCTGGACGACAGGGGGCGACCACCGTTACCCAGTGGAGTGTCCTCTATCCGGCTCTACACTGAAATCCACTCGGCCGAATGTTCGCACCGAGAGACAGAGCCGAGCGGACAGGACAGATGGATCGACAAGTGTTGGGTCGAGACCGGCGTGACGCGCGTGACGTTCGCTCCAACACTCGCGTCACACTCAGCCCCGTTACAAGATACCGATACGCCCGGATTCATCCTCACTCGCGCTCCAACACGGTTACATCTCGTGCTGATTCGCTCGATTCCCGACGACGGAAGATCGGAACCGAAATCTTCGCCGAGTTAAACCAGCGGCAAAAAATTGGCGAACGCATTCATTGGCTGATTCACTCGACGGAGCGTCTAACGGACGTCTCAGATCTTTTCCTCCGCCGTTACGAAACTTTCGAATCGGCTCGTCTCTCTCTCTCTCTCTCTCTCTCTCGTGGTCGAAGATTACGTGACTCTTAGCGAACATCGGATCGGCATACGAGAGTGGCAGAGCTCTCGGTCGAGTTTCGGTGCGCTCGAGCAGGTAGATCAGTACCAAATCGAAATCTCTGAGGCGGGCGCTCCGACCGCCGAGACCAAGTTTCCTGACTTTAATAGGATTAAGTACGAGTCGAGGGTTGGGGATGAAAAGCGTGTACACGCGAGGTTGGAAGGTGGCGGCGCACCGGGTAGAAGATATTCACCTGTGCCTCGCGGCGCGACACTCTCGAAACTTATGCGAATGAAGGAACCGGGAGACATCGTTTCCGTGGATGCTTGCGGCCGAGCCAACGATGTTTGCAAGTGGCGAGGGAATCTCCGCGCATAAATTGCCGACCCCCTGCGAGCCGGGAGCATAGACGTTCCGGACAATCCCGGGAGGGAAGTGAGGGAGGTCCTCAGAATGGTCGGGAGAAAAATCTAGTCGCGGTGAATTCGGGAGAAACGAAATTGATGGTAGAGTTGCCGAAGCTTTGGGTTGGAGTAGAAGTTATATATTGCGCATGAGAGGTTCGGTTAGTCTACCAAGCGCCAGTGCACAAATGTGTTCGACACGTGTCGACAAAAAGTGCCGTTCTTTGTTCGACGTGAACGAGCTCACTGGGCGCATTTGGTGACACTTTGTCATCGCATCGGGCCCGGCTAGGGAGGAAGTTATTTTAGCCTTAAAGCCTCCCGTCTCCCGGAAACTCCACTCGCTCCGGGTTCATTTCAACAGCTCGAGCGTAAAGTGCTAAGAAGAAACAAACTATCGAGGCATTTCCCTCGTACACGAAACTATCGTAGACAACGTTGGGTGTGTGCACAGCGGGTGTCGAACTTCGGGTTTCCATCGAGATGCGGGAAGTCGTACTCCGCATACCGCAAGAGCCAGAAACCTCCCGTCGTCAATGCAGAATTCTCGCCCATCTGTTTTTGCATGCCGTCTCCTCGTCTCATTGTCCGAATGCGCACAGACCTTTCGTTGTTGCGCAGGATCCACCGGAAAACGCATTAACGTCCTCCAACCGCGAATGACTGAAAGATCGAGTCGTGCAAATTTAAGGTAAGGTGTAAACAAATTTTTTTTTGTAAATTAATAAACGATATGGCGAGCTTTTTTCAATTACAATTTTCCCCTCGGGTCTCAAAAAAACAGTTTCGTATAACTAGTTTTACGCCGCGATCCGAAATATAGTAACGAAAATTGTACAAAAAAAAATCGACGGACCTGTTTTTGCATAAAAATTTCCATCCCGCCCCATGACGATTTATACCAATTTCTTTCACAGTGACGACCAACAAGGAAATTTACAACTTTTGACCTCGAGTTCGCTATTCCGTCAATTACAAGCTTCGTCCCAAGAATTAGATTTAAAAAAATGTAAAAAAAATGCCTACATCGAGTTTCACGCCGTGATCGGAAATGCGTTGACGATGCGTTGTGTCGGGCGCCGTTTCACCGTCGCTCCATTAGCGACGTTCGCGGCTTGGCCGGCGTCCGGTTTGTCATTCCAGAGACCGGTAGAGCGGTCGTAGCAGCGGCATAGCTCGCGAGTGCTAGGCGACGAGAGAATCGGGTTCGGATCTCCTCGATCGAAAAAGGAAACACAGTTGTGTCTCTCCGGACTCGTTGCGCGCAGCCAGCGGGATTTGTTCAACGGAACCAGGTCAAGCATTCTTAGGCGAGGAGCGATAAATCGTCGCCGGTGTTGCCCGCCGCCGATCGGGGCGGCACTACCGGAGTCTCTCGATACAGACGACCGTTTGCTCTCCGCGGGCAATTTACGGGAGACGCAAAATTTATACCCGATCGCGACAAGGAGTATCGACGCAGAGACACTGGTTGAAGGCACGCTGGATCGTCGGTCCAGCGAGCCGATTTTCCCGTGTGAAAAACACGTTCGACCTACCTTCTCACGAGCTTGTCCCTCAGGAGCCGCCGACCCAGAGTTGCGAAGGGACCGCCGATCGGAAAGATCTGTTGCCGGTTACGCGTCATTATTTTTATTTTATTTTTGTTTTCTGGCCAAAGTAACTTCAAGTACGTCGTGGGAATTTTTTCATTGTCTTTTTTACGCGGTTATTTTACTTCGCGACAACAAATTTATCGGAGAACTTTAACGTACATCCGTCGATGGATTTTCTATGTTCGAAAATCTTGAGCTCGTTTTCCACTCTGCCTGTCGGAAAATTCGTAGGGTCCGAAGTTTGACTGTTTATTCTCCTGTCCACCTGAAGTTTCGTGGTCGAGAATTTCTCGACGAGCTTGCCGCGTATTTACTTGCGTGAAATATTCACTACTCGCCGAGTCCCATTTTTTTCCCACTTTATAATATCTTCGGTATTTTCCTCCGCAATTCCACCGAGGCTCGGCGATGTTTCTTTTAGCGCGCTCTTTCCCTTTTCATTCCTCGAAGCGGCCGTGGGCGGAAATTAGTTTATTATTCCTCGGCTGCTGTCCGTTGTCCGTCAGGTTTATCAAATTTCAATAAAGAAATTCATCCGAGAGGAACTTATCACTCACAGTCGAGAATTCCCCTCCGGCGAGCTAAATATCTCCGTTTGTTGCGCCAAACTATCGACTTTTTTTCTCCGCTTCGCTCAGCCTTCAGGAATGTTCAATCCTTGTCGGACCACGCCGCGCTTCTTTCCCTGAGCGTCCTTGTAACGGGCTTCCCCGTTTATGCCGAACTCAATCGCGCCGCTCACTTATTTTTAGATGGAACTTCGAGAACCGCCGCACACACCAGAAGTCTTCCAGCGAAAGATTTCTAGCAACAGCACTTGGCAGAGCCCGTTTATGAGTTCAACACCTCTTCGCGGCACTGGCGAACGGTCTCCCTCCCGATCCGAGAGTTTCGCACGGACGCGCTAATATTTGACTATCTCCGTTACACGGTTCTTTCCCGAATCACATCCCGGGTGGGGGAAAGACATCGAAAAGCCTTTCTGAGTTGTAAATTCGCGGGAACGTGAGACACAAAATTTTCTGGAAATGGTCTCGAGACATCCGACAATCTACAGTAACGTCTTCACTTCCGGTGAAGAAGACACGAATGAAAGACAATATCCTGGATGACAAAAAAGACGAGATAGAGTTTTATCGTGCCGAACAGTCGGAAACAATTTATTTACCGAATAATTTTTTCCAAAAAGTACGCGAAACAAACAACGCCTACTTCGCGTTTACGTGCTGGAAGCAATCAGAACGTCAGGACACATAGGAACGCACCCGATCGAACGATGTAGAGACGGAGAATCGGAAGTGAGCATCAAGCGAGTCTGCGTGTAAATTCAGACTGCGGATAGCACGCGGAAATGGCTTTGGTGTTTGCAAAACAATGGTGTTTCCATCGATTTTAACGAGTTCACGAATGGTCCAATCGAACACATCAGCATTTAACGCGAGACGATACCGTGGGATGTTTCGCCGCGTGTGCACACCTCTGGATGCACATATGCAGTTTATCGTCGGACATAAAACGTACAGAGGACTGAATAGCGAGTGAAACGAGATCGAATCACTAAACATTTAACCATTATACGCCGACGCCCCCATCCGATCGCTCCCCGGTCGATAACTAAATTACTCGCGCCCCTGTAATTAACGGATATCAAATGCAAATTCTAATGAAATTGATGCACGTCGATCGACTGTGTGTGACTATGCTGAGGAGAGACTTCGCGGAGAGTAAATCGTCGACTGTCCGGCACGTGAATTCGACGTCGAATGACAGATGCCGGTTTCTCAGGAAGCCCCGCGATCTCGTCGTAGGTCTTGTTGGTCCCGAGAAGGATGCTGTGTGCACGTGTGTGTGTGTGGGTGTTTGCGGAGGGAAAATCCGCCGCTACTACTACCAGCACCGTTCGACGATCTCTGCCTCCTCCACCTCTCCGTTCCGAGTAACTATTCTCCACAGACACTGCGTCATTCGCGGCCGGGCAGGCCGATTTACACCCACGCATTCGAAGAGCGCGGCACGACTGCTTTGGCAACCCGGTAACGAGAGGCCAACTGCTGCACGGGATCGCGGACCGGCTGTGCGAATCTTTCCCTCTTCTAATCCGCGCGCGTTCGACCGTCTTACCGGTCTCGATTTTCCGCTCATCGACAACGTCCAAACGCAAGGGCAATCCAACATTCAAACTTTTGCATCGTTCCGCCTTCGCACTAAAATTTAATACAACTCCACCTTTCGCCCATCCTCATTTTTCTCGGCGCTCACCGAACCGCGTTAAAATTACATTTTTCACGGCGATTAGCTCGGCTCCTTTCGGTTCGGCTGTTTTAACAATTATTCCGAGAAGTCGGCAAAGTTAAATATAGCTAAAGCCGTGAACCATTACTCAACTATATATACACACCGATGATTCGTTCCGCCGTTATAAAGAGACTCGGTTCTGAAAGGGGGGAAACGTGAGAAGCGGCGCGAGCCGGTCTGGCGCTTTTTTTTATTTCACGGCAAGACTCTCCCCGCGAAACTTTGCCATCGATTAAATTTCTAAAAAGTTTTGATCGTGGCTCGGGGGAGTCGCGGAAAAGGTCTCGCGAGAAAAATCGTGGACGGAATTAAAATAACGCGATGCCGAGTCGAAGAGATCGGTTGAAAACGCGCCGGCAGAGCTTCGGGCCATTCGACCGATGTTGCATTCACGATGCATAGATAAGAGTCGAACCGCACGCTGTGTGCTCTGGCATAAACTTCTGATATTTTCGTCGTGACTCTGCCCGGGACGGCGATCGGGATCGACGCTAGGTACGGCGCACGTGGGGATAACGATGCCTTAACGAGCGCGAAAGGAACGCATTATTATCGGTCGTTGTAAATATGTGCTCGTCGTTTGGTCGTTGGCCTCGCGTTGCAACGAATGAGAGACGAGACGTGGGTACCGCACGCCCACGGCGATCGTTTACATGACTGGAAAATCGCGAATAATTACGAATCGGCCCCGACCGCTCGTCGCTCCTACACGCATCCTATTGTCGTGCGCAGTCACGATCGTCAGTTTCGTAATGGTAGAAAAAAAATTGGTCGAAGAAAAGTACTGGAAATTCAAGAAAAATATCGTTTCCGTTCGATCGAGTTTCGTACAAAAATGTTCAACGTCGACTGCCATTACTGACCTTATGCTGAATAAAATTAAAGAATTAGCCGAGCGGCGGGAACACGAAGGTATTAATTTTTTTTTTCGGCATACATAACCTTTCGACTCACACTATTATTTACATTTCTTCGGTTTCTCGTTCTTAAGAAGATTGTTTGGTAAATAAATTCATTGGACGAGGAAACACAGTTCAAGGAGTTGGCCTACCGTTTTAATTTTTTATAATATACCGTAATGTTTACCGTCGCCCTGCCAGTACCGGCCTTTAGGAACATTATCGCGTGGCTCTCACATCGGGTGTTTCGAGCCAGCCGGCCACACGCATCGTAGCTACCGCGATAATGCACATAGTATATTAAACGATAATGAGGGGAACGCCAAGGCCGGCCTGTTTAATCGATAAGGGTGGGTGTGCGTGAGTCATTGGCCCCACTGGACGAACTCGACCTTTTTTTTTTTTTTTTTTTTTTTTTTTTACCAAATGCACGCACGAACGCGATCTCGTAAATACACGTATATTACGCAACAGAGAGCTTTACTTTTTGACACCCGGCTGAGAGGGAGCAGCGTTGAGGGTGTGACTATGAATCTCATTTAGCGATTAGTCGTCTGCCCTCTTCCAAACGAGATCCAGGACTGAAGGATACTGTTCAAAAAATCGTAACTCAAGGTACAGGAAAACCATCGATCGTAACTGTTAGCGGGAAAAAGTAGTAAATATCTACTTGATTTGAATCAATATTAATTTGGTCCAAAGAAATATTGATTGGCAAGACGCTCGTGAAATAAATTATTTTCTTGTTGCCGTCGCCAAGAGCCTCTTCAAACTTTGACCGAAGAAAATAAATTCCTGTCATTGATGGCTTAAAAGAAAGTTTCCGATCGTCATTAGCGAAGATCATCGTTGGCGAGTCGGGTCGCTAATGATATTAGCGACAGGCCGACTAGTCTAATGAATAAAATCAGAAATTGAATTATCGGTGAAAATATCGCGGTACAACTTTTTTTTTTTTTAATGGACGCACTGCCGATTGATTCAATTCTCGTATCGGCTAACCGGCGTTCGATTACCGTATAATGATCAACTCCGATTCTCCAGGCTATCAAAGTTTCACACGCTTGGTAAAATCGGTACGAATGTGTGCGTGAGAACCGGTCGTTGGTTCGCGCGGGACGCAGGGAGAAAAGGATCGAAGGACTGACGAGAAATACCAACGACTTCTCGCAACGCGACGATCGTGGAGTTTTACAGCGGCCGGTGTGTCTCGGCGACGAAGTTGGCGGCCAGGAAGGAGAGAAAACGGAGAGGCGGCGCGTACTTTCTATAGCTCCGAGGTAAATCGTAGGCGATCAAGCGCAGATTGCCCGTTGTGAGAGGTGAACGAGTGGAGGAACGTCAAAACTATTATACTTTAGCGGTATTTTCATACTCTGCTATCGACAGCGCACACCGGATCTTCAGCTCCGCTATTTTCTCTACGTTGCTCGATAATTAAAAAGTTAAAAAGGTCAGGTCAAAGACACATTAATTAAATATGTTGCAGGAGAAAGTAAAAATTGAAAAGATGTCCGTTCATCGGTCGGAAATTCCAAACTTCAATTTCTGGTCTTAAGGTAGAACACAAACGACAATCGAATTCGGATTGAAGTTCCAATTTAAGACCAAACTCAAGCACAAGATCAAGTTCGAACTCAAGATAGGTCTGAAGCGCGCAACGAATTTCGGGCCAAACTTTGATATTGAGTTCGATGTCGAGAGCGATCTTAACTCGACGTCTTAAAACTTGACCCTCGCACACTTTTCATTGCGTGGCTCGATAATAAAAAAAATTGAAAAAAAAAAAAAAAAAATTGAAAAAAACACACTCGTTTCATACGCTGCAGGGTTAAGTAAGAATTAAAAAAGTGCATGCACACAATTCTTAGAAGATTCCATGCCTTAAGATTCTACTCCGAGTAAGGGCCTGATCGGCGACTCGTTTGTCGGTCGAGAATCCCCACGTGGGTGGAAGGAAGAGAGCAGAATGAACCGTTGCTGCGTACGTGCGACGAGAAAGTGCAACGGGTATCTCGGTACCTCGGTATATAGTCCGAGCTCGTACTATTATCGCGTCGGACGTTCTCGAGCTCGCCAAAAGTGTCTGTGTTCGAGAGTGCGGCGACGACAATCACGGAGGTGTGCAAAACTATAAAACCTCGTGCGAGCGGCGCATCGGCATAGGTGTGCGACTATAACGGCAGATCGGAATTAACTTTGTACACAAACGATGCAAATAAATTCCAGATAAGACGCTATAACAGACATCGCAGAAATTTAATACACAAGGTTGTGTGACCAGAAATAAGAACGATTACGTAAAAAAAAAGAAGATGATCAACAGACGAGAAATTAAAAAAAAAAAAAACTCTCTAATCAGAGCTGAATAATGACACTGAAGCACCCTATAAATAATAATGATGAATAAACATTTTTGAGATCCAACACAACACTGCATAATTGAAAACGACAACAATTAGAAGTCTAAAAAGAAAAAATTGGCAATCAACATATAGGAAAAAAAAATGTTACTCATTTATCAGAGGCGTATAACGATAGTCGAGCATCGTATGAATAATAGCGATGAAGAGAAACGTCGACGAACTAAGCACCACACGAGCAATAACGATGATGAGAAACGCAGAGCAACGGTCCCGAAGAGGATACAACCATGCCCATGCATATATAATCCACGCACTCATGATATTAAACTGTACCCACAGATTTCTCCCCCTCGGGCTGTAAGTAAAACGCGAAGGTCCCGCGCGCCCAAGTTTTCCGAGATAATCGTGAGAGCCGAATAATCTCACACCCGTGGATACGTATATATACGTACATACATAGAACCGTTTATGATATTTCTCACGGCGCACACATCAAATCAGCGTTCGGCAACTTCCGGATGTCGCGCGGGTTTTATTGCACTCCCGTGGGCTTTTATCGGTCCGTACACTCGACCCGTGGATAACCGTTGGGCGACTATTCTGAAAGATTCCGCGGGAATCCGTGCGACGCTGCGATGTCTCGGTGAATCCCGTGTAGTGCTCCGGCCGACGTGGCCGAGTATCCGCGAGCGTTGCACCGTCGAGCTCTTAACGGCGTGAGCCAACTGGTATGTACTAACGTACTTTAATGGAAAGGAAGGCACACGCACCACCCGGCCGGTGGTTGGGGTGCGACCCCTCTTCGCCAACGACCACCGGGGTTATACGTTTGGCCATTGTACGGCCGTGCCTGCACGACCCCTCCCAGTTTGGCTTTCAAAGGCGCTACCCCGCGTGTATCGCGTTACGGAAACCGGAAGGACGGACTTTCGTGTGCTCGCCAGGAGAAGTTGCGCCCTTGTGACATTCGGCGACGCTCCGTACGCCGAATACGATGCCTGCCGGCTGCTGATACGTACCGGGTCCATTTTTTTCGTCCCGTTTGTAATTCGTCGTCGGGCTCGCTGAATTCGAGAGCTCCGTCGGGAGAGACTTTCGCGACGAAACAGTCACACCCGAAAAAAATAATTTATTCGACCAGGCCGTAAATAAATTATTTAATTTATTTAGATGAATGAGAATTTTTATCGAATGCATATTTATTTGAACCAAATTGTTTGTGGGGCGTTCGTCAAATGAATTATGCTTCTGGGTGTGGGTCGACGAGGCGAATCAACACCGAAACGTATCCATCGTTGCGTGTCGACATTAGGCACTGTGAAAACAATGCACGGATCTATCTGTTGTGGGAGGGGGTCACGCATAATTGCCGGCGAGCGTGCGAAGTTTCGGCAAAAAGCAACGGAGCGTTATCGAGTAACGGATCGGCGATAAATGGATGAGAATTATGGATACGGCGATTCGCGTACATTACCGCGCCGCTTTACGGGTTCCCTCGCTAGCGAGCCCCTTTCGAAACTCCTTTCTAAAAGAAAAAAAAAATTAAAAAAAAAAAATTTCGCAGCTTCCTCTGATCCATGCATATTCATCGCACTGCATGTAGTCATCAATTGTAGCTTAGCATTAATACTTATCCGACTCCGCGCTTAGTAAGTTTTGCCAGTCGAACGAATGGACCGTCGGCGCGATACACCGTTAGGCACTTGGGCATTCCGTTGTGAATTCCAGAAAATCCGCAACATTGAGGCGCTACCAATAGTACTTTACCTCGACGACGATAATGGATATAGTGCGAAAGGTTGGCGAGCGTTCGCGCAGCATACTGCTTGTACCCCGGCACTTTGTACCCTCCGTAAAACCAAGCACACACACACACACGAATATCCCCACGTCGAGAGAAGGATAAAATAAAAACGTTATTGGGAAATTGCGTTTTGTCTCATTATACTTTTTTTTTCCCTCTGCGCCATTTCGCCCTAATCTCCCCTACGCAACCAATTCGCCACGTACGGCAGAAATTCCCATGATGCTCAAAGAATTTTCTCCATAATGTCTACGAAGAATCCGTATAAATCGGAAACTTCCTGTCATCGTTGAATTATCTGGTATTCCCGTCATATTTATAAGGGCCTTCTCTCAGCGCGGGCACACACACACACACTCGCACATACGTGTTTGGCTCTGGCTCGTCTTGGCTCTACCTTAGTTTGGAGACCGGCTGCGCTCGCCTCGGCGAGGACAACATGCCAGACATTGTGATCCGGATGGTCCCCCAACAGCATGGGCAAAGCCGTATGACTGGTTTTCGTGTATCGCAACGATCCGGCTTATAGTATGTATCGCACCTATGTACCCTATGCAGGTAGTATGCGAATCGAGGAATTCGACGGGTTATGTATCGGCTACGCGCGACCGATGAAGCGTTCCAATGACATCACTACGAGTTACAATTTCGGTGAATTATCAAGTCCCGAGGGAAAAGCCACATCGATGTGTTCCGGATATGCGATATTCCCGTAAATGATTAAGCAATTAGTTAAATTAATTACCCAACGCGGAGTCCATTTATCGGAAATATCTGGTGTTGCATGGCGAGCTGCATCGGTATTTTTTTTTTTTTTTTTATTATTTGTATCGGGAGCTTCGGATCGAAAGAGCGTGTCGAGTCAGCGAAGGCGCAGTTCGTAGGCGCCGCTGGTCCATCTACGCGAGAGATCGCGGCGCGGAGAGGACACAAACTACAGAGAACCAATTTACAATTCAAATTGCCGATAGGTCGTACCTTGAAATTTTCGGAGTTTAGTTTAACGAACTCGTTTAGGCGTCTCGGCTGCTGTTTCTCCTGGTGTAGTTAGGAATTTTCGTAGAACCGTGCGAGCAACGACCATTCACGAAACAATTAGGAACAAGTTCTCCCGTCCATTCATTTCTAAGGAATAAGAGGCGCATGCTTGCAGGTCTTCTGTTGAATTCTCTTAAAAAATGATGATAAATTTAGAAGACACTGTGTTGTCTTTTTTGGAGCAATAAACTCGAGAAGTCGGCAAAGTAGGCGGAACATTTATAGTAACAAAATGATATGTTTGAACCGGACTGCGTATCGCTTTTTATTTTTTCTCACTCTTCTTAGAGAAAATGGTGCACAAGGTTGAAAGACAAAAACAGTCGATTACAAATTTTTATTCTTATTATAAGAATATATGTTTTCCTTTAATTTTTTTATTCCAAATTTAAATGATGGGGAATGTGCCTTATGCACTGGGCGTCCGCGAATTCGTCGAAACGATTTTTTCGCAATATATTTCCTTGAACGCGTCGACACTTAGAACGGCCCCGTCATTAGCGGAAGCGATGTCGGCGCGTTCCCCGAGTATCCTTCGTTTATTGACGAGATTTTAATAGCGAGGTCGCTTATGCTCCCGTTCGTTCGGCCATGCCTCCATTGTACACACACGTTTAATTGCTTCTGGCACACCCTCCGTGAGATTTTTTTTTTCCCGTGACTATCGCCATCTCGTTCGGAAAGTCGCTCGGCGGGTTGGTTCGCCGAACGACCGACAGAGTTATACGGGCGGAAGAAACAGATAAGGATGAAAAAGTGAGAAAAGTTGAGATATTATTCATCCTCCTCCCCGGCAAACTTCCTCTGCTCCCTTTTACAATCGCCATCACTCTTCGCCGGTACTCGGAGGGTCCAAAGTGCCGATAATATTCAAGCAAGCTTCCCAACACCGCCAGGATATTTATTTTTATTCCCTCACAAACGTAAAAGATTAATATTATAAAAAAATATTGTTTGAAAATTGATGAATGAAATTAGAAATGTTTTTTTACAAAAGCAATTCATCGAATTTTTCTCTACATTGTTCATTCATAAAAATTCTCGGAAAAGCAGGTTATTTGTTTTATCTCGGAGGAAAAAATTTCGCGACGTTTGTCATAATTTTCTTTGCACACTATTGAGAAAAAGGCGACACCTTGGTTGTCATTTTCTAGGATGGACCAACCTTCAGGCAATCCGGACGGTCACAACGGTGTCGCTAATCACCACTGCGAAGACCAACAGAGGTTTGTACTACAAGCTCCGTGTTTAATTTGACTTAATCTGCATGGGAAGTTTCGCTTTCTCTCCGAGCCATGCTCGCAACGCTCGCAATGTTCGAAATAGTTTGCCTTGAATGTATCAACCCACTTGCAATCCGAATGCATCGAGCAAGACCAGAATGAGCGATTGTCGAATGCTGTGGTTGTTAGCTTCTTCCCGCACTGTCAAACACTGTGCTGTTAACTCTGGCACATCGGAAAACCAGATCAACAGCTTAACGGCTTGTACGGTAAACCGATAAGTGATGTAAAACGGTCGTGGCCAGGGTGCGACAAGGAGGGATCGATTACTCGCCTGCACACGGTATATTTACCTTCCAACCTACCAAAAGTTGACTCGTCAATCCATCAAAAGTTGACCGCCTCCTTTACCGCCCGTCTTTTTCTGTTTTTGTGACGCTGTTCAATCCATTACTCTGAGGTTTGTGAAAGTCCGCTTTCGCGAGAGCGGCTCTCGTATACAAGAGGTAAACTTTTTATCACACTGTCATACCACCTAGGAAGATATTAAAGTCGAAATTGGACGTCGCGCGCGGATGTACTTTGCTGGCGGGTATGCGTTCACGGGCCAAGGAATTTAGTTATTAGTTTGCGGGCTCTGCGTGCGCTCTCACGAGGTAGTCGTCCACCCACGGTTCATGCATATGCACGTATCCTAATACAGGCTATATATGTACGGCACCTCGTATTTAATGTATATAGTAATGTCTAATATTAGACGAAAGTGTGAATACGTATAATGGAAGTCGTAGCTGTCTTTAAGGGGGGTAAAGACATGGTGAGTTGAAAGGGCGTACGAGTGAAAAGCGGATAATGCGCCGATGCACGGACGCTTTTCACACGTCGAGGCTATTATTGTGAACGTTTTTTACAGCATTGGAACTGGGTGTTGCGGTGATGCGCGAGTGAATTACACGTGTTAGTATCGCCGTTCGCACGTCCGCGAAGAAGCGTCGAACAGATGTAACAATATCCACGTGTTTCGTGCTGTTGTCTCTAACTTTCCGCGCATTGCACACTTTTCCGTTCCGCAATGTGAACTGGACGAGTAATAAACGGCATCGACACGCAGTTCCGCGATTGCTGAAAGGTATGAACATAAGATTTCAGTTGTGGAAAATGAAGAGGGCGGGGATGGTAAGCGTTGACGTTGATAAGCGTTGTAGTTATTGGTTTCCAGATGATCAATGCATAACTATCGATGTAGCGTCGAGAGCGTCTCCTACCAATATTTCACAGTACGATTCGTAACGACTTTACTCGCGTACCAGTGAATCCTACGACTATATTAAACCCACTCGGCGAAGCAACAGTGGTGTCGACGAGCGGGCTCTTGTGTAGCGGTAGTTCGCCCCCTGTTTCCGCCCGCCTTTACTTCTGATTAGTTACGTGACCCACGCGAACTCGGGGCGTGTTACACGGTATATTAGGCCCGAGATTCTCTCCACCGAACTCGCTGACTGGTTTGCTCTCCTCCTCCTCGTTGAGACTTCTATATTAATCCAGAAGTTTCACCTATCATTGTACCGAGAGCCGCGGCTCGTTGATGAAAATTGTATCAGAGTTCGTGAAACATCGCACGAAACTACGGACAACTGGACAGCAAGAATCGTTAGTAATTATTTTTTTGCTCATTAACACTTACATCTCTGTCGAGTAACAAGTCCACTGGATAATTTCTACCGGATAACAATGTGATATGAATTTCTTGAATTTCATGAAAAACAGTAAATTTGTAATATTCCAGAGGTGCGAGTGGTAAAGATGTAAATGTGCGGACTCACCAATAGCAAGTACACACTTCCTATCAGCTACGTCCGAAATCTCTGATTCTCGCATGAATGATCGCATAAGTCGTGATGCGCCTAACGAATGAGTCTGTCCGGCGGTACAATCGTAGCAATTTGTTCGAGCGTAGGGCTAGAAGTGATTTGGTGTTATATTGGTTTTCTTTGTGACTCAATCTGGTCGAGCTGGTGTATGCAAGTGAGACAGCGACTGGGAAAAAAAGGGTTGATCGGCACTGTGTGAGCTCGAAATGAATAGGCCGGTGTGGCTCGGGGAATTTCGTCTGTCGGCATAGCTGTCTGACAATTTAAACAACCACTGTTCCCTCAATGGACGTTTGTTCTCGTACCGCTCTCTGTCGCATCTGCACCACGCAATTTCGCTTTTCGATAGTGTCAAGTGTCGGCATCCGGATTGTAGAATCGCGAACGACGAGTGATTAAATTTGCTTTTACGTCACTGGCACGAAGGGTTGAGCTACATACCGGCAATCGTGACGCGGCTTTGTGAAGACGGTCACTATTCTATCTGTTCGATATACCAAAACCTCCTGAACGGGAATTCTGTTTTTCACAAAAGAGGGCGAAATGGAAAAAAGATGTACGAAATGTTGACGGGTTCGAGACCGAAAATTGATGTTCATGGTAATCCTCAGGTCCGCATAATGATGCGGCGCCTCTGCTCTGCCAGAACTATGCAGCACGTACAATCTCGAAGCTATGCAGAGTCGGGAACCTCCACAAGCTGTTAACGCGTTTAGAGCCTTTCACGGGTCGTCCATCAAATTGATAGGAAAGGCCGAGAGAGCCGGGTCGGCGGAGGAAAATGATAAGCCGCAGGCTCCTCGTCATCTCTGTGTGCTCACGTTTCATCTCGCAGAAATGCCTCGACGCGATTCGTACTGGTCGAGCTCAGACGCGAACACGCGGTTCGTTTCGACCTTTCGATGCACAGGTGTTTCTTCTCACTCTTCGAGCGCTTATCGCTAACTTTTTTTTATTCATCTCGGTGTGATGTATTACCCAAGTTGTTCCGGCCGTTTGGGCCGGTGGTGGCGAGAAGAATCACGTACAATATTCTAGGTGGTATTAAACCTCGGCGAAGCTGCGGGACTTCACGCGGGAAAATATCAAACATTTCGACACCGTCAGAAAAAATTTTTTTAAATAAATAAAAAATTAGAATTTTTTGAGGTAGTGCAGAGTTGGCTAACTGTTCGCTGCAGAATATTCGCGATCGGAGATATGATGAAAGACACACAAGGGCACGACCGGTTTGTATCATTAATCGTTTTCCCATAGCCGTCGCGCTGCACTTCGCGAAAGTTTGCTGATTCATAATGATGCGTAGGAGTTGATAAAGACGCGGCGGCAGGAGGAGACGAAGGTTCAACCAGGTTGTACGTTAACGTTCGGTCGAGGATACCGTAAGTCTCGGGCTGCCTCGCAGTGCTATATAAACTGCGGATATAGCATTATAGATGAACCTCGGTTCACCCGATGATCCCACGAGGGGGATAAGGCGACTTCGTACGTATACGTTTCGGAGTGTGTGCCACATACAACTTCGGGGTCTTCGGTCCCGTGGCCCCATTGTTACTTTGATCGCTCGACCGAGAACGACAGGGGTGGGCGTACCATGCTCCGGCGGAAGCATCGAACGAAAGAGCGAGTTTCTCGAAATCACTATAACGCGAGTCGGAGCAACCTTTGTGCGCTACTTCGCAACACCTGTGGCAGACGGGCAAGAAATTCCGGTGCAAATCGACATTACGCTCGATTTAATTATATCGATCACTATTTGAGCTAAGTCGAGTTACCGAGATTTTTTTTTATTTTACTCTTCGAACCACTGAAACGCGTATTTATTTATAAGTATCGGGTTGACACTAATTTCTTTTTATTATGGTCGGAGCGATTCACACTAGTTGAAAGTCAGGATTCAGAGTTTCGGGAAATTTGGTTCGTCGTTACTCGAGCACGATTAGATATGCTGTACTAAATGCGCGATAAGCGCGACGGTCCAACCCTCATAATTAAATACTCCCTAATGCACTCGCTTCTCTCAACTAATTACATGAAGGAAGCGGGAATATCGTTAGATACCTCGTTCGATAACCACGGCAACACCGCACAACTGTATTACTCAATTTAATCCTTAACTATATCGATTAAAATAGGTTACATAGTGCGATATCGTTTGGTCTCGGGAAAATTCGAACGTTCGATTCCACCTGAAAATCAACTCGAAGATCTTCGTTCGTTAGCTGATCAATCACACCCCGAGTCGTAAAAATTGAGAAAATGTAAAAAAAAAAAAAAAAAAAACAACCAACGTCACACAGTAAAATAACTTGTACATTTTGGGAACTTTTTCTTCACAAAAGTCACCGATCATTTTCTCGTTTATTCTACAAGAAATATTCATTAAATGAACTTGTATTTTCGTAAAATGTTGGTAAACATTTTTGTAAAATAGACAATATTTCTGTGAATATGGAAATTGTTTTCGCATGAAAAAAAAAAAAAGAACTCACGAAAGCTCGTGAACCGGAAGTGTCGGTAGTCATTTTACCGTGCACGAAAGGTATTTTCGATGAATACGTTCGTATCGGAATTTCATGGGTATGGCAATTCCGGCCTTTCAAGTGTGGGTACTTCCAGTCGAGAAGTGCCGTCTCCCGTACGATACAGAATATATCCTTTCAATCGGCATGTCTCTTCCGTTTCGACGATTCGATCGAATTATATAACGAGTGAGCGTAGGATCGGCATAAAGGGGTGGACAATTGGCACGAGAAGCAAGCGACGCTCGAACGCGTTCCCAGCTCCGAGTCTCGAAATCTACCGATGCGTAACATCGCACCAGCCGTAATTGTGGGACACGAAAATGTATCGTCACGATGAAAATTAGATCGACGTACTTTTCGTCTATGACCGTACAAAATCCGCCCTTCCGGTGCATAACGTTGCATACACAACGGAATTTGATACTTCTATTTCAATTGTATCCCATTTGTAAATTTGAATAAGGTTAAAACTCTACACAAGGCTATTCTACCAACGTAAAAGTTGTAATTGCTAAATCCCATTGAAACGGCGTGACTGAGAAGTAATTAAACGTTCATATTTTACACGGTACACGTTGGCAACAATTTGCCTCTTTGGCAATTTTGTTTTCATGGTATTCAACGGAATAATGCAACACGGAATTTTAACGAAACCCGAGATGAAACTCTCTATCGTACTTTTCCGACCGTTTTTTTTTTATTCCCTTTTTTAATCCCTCTTTCCCCACCGCACGTGGAGACTTTTGATTTCGCTGAACCGCGCACTTACAGCAAATTCTCGGCTAGTATTTGCATGACTGGCGAAATCAAGTCAGAGCGGCTCCAACGGGAATTTCTATTCACGCGATGTTCCCTCTCCGCTTGTTTGCTTTCGTTCGCGAGGACCCTGGGGGCTTCTGCGTACGTCCCGGGAAACCGGCACACCTCTAACGTTGCGGAAGAGTCGAAGCCATCGTCGATGTGCCCGCCGACGTTACCCCGTCCCAGACGGTGAAGTACATTGCCTCGTGACAGGCCTTTGGAAGTTTACCCTCTGGGAAACCGAGTTCATCGTCCTATAGTAATACTTTCATCGGCAAAAAAATTCCGAGCTTATGCAACGAATATTATCGTAGAAGGAATTTCCCTAAACGCTAAACACAAACTTTCCACGCTGCCACGACGAAAATACAATGACGAACGACGTTGATTAAAATTCTTTAAAAATTCTGTTAACTACTTTACTGAAAAATTTTAGGAAGCCCAAAACACAAACTTTGCGCACTGTTAAGAGAAACTGTAAATTCCTTGCGGCGGACTCGAAGGTTTTGCGCGAAATCTGATACGTTCAACGACGACTTGTGGCCAACTATTTTTCACGATATACCGCCCATTAATAGCAGGTCGGAAGCTTTCAATTAGCAGCTTCATCCTGATTTGCCTGAAAACGAAGTTTCCAACGAGAAAAAAAAAAAAAAAAAACCACGTTTCTGAGACGAAAAACGAAGGCCAGAGAAAGGGAGCGGTTTCCAATGCGCGCAGAATGTATTTGCTACAGCGTGTGTATTCAGCTTGAACAAATGGTCTTTGGAAATCCTTTCGAGTACTTCCTAGTTCATGGATCACAGTCTGCGGCTGTAGATTTAACCGTTTTCCGAGAGAGAGAGAGAGAGCGAGAAGTGACTTCGGAGCGCGGAAACCGCGATGGGTATTTGTGCCCAGTGTACCAGGTGGAAACCTGCTTCTAGCGTTTACCAACGGTCCTCCTTCGGGTGTATATACTGTATTCGTTCCCGAGAGGGTGCAGGATTCGATAGTAACGACAGACCGATCGTTCAAGGAGGGTTCGAGCCAGGTCGAAATGAAAAATTACCTTCGCCAGCCTTTTTCGAGCTGAACTGTTTGGCGTCTACAAAATACGAAATTAAACGTACTGCCAGACAGGAATCAAATTATACGATGCAGTGAACTACTTTTGATCCTCGAGCGTTCGATACAGAGACTCAAACACCGGTCTGTCAATGCATTTTCTCAACGGTGAGAGTAAAAACTATTCGCGACCACGCGTTGACGTCATTGTTGCGAATCGTTTTTATATATCATACAAATATATGTTACATATATTTTGGAAAACTATGCATTTAATACGATAAACTAGCTCCCTTTGATTCTCGCACGCTCGACACAACGAACTCGAAACACGGGTCTTCCAATGTGTTTTCTCAAGGGTAAGAGGAGAGACGACTCGCGACCACGACGTTATCGCCTCGTCGCGTTACAGTTTCCACAATTTCCTGCCTTGAGATTAACGCCGACGAGGTCTCCAGTATCCTGAGGCACGGCTGGAGTTCAAACCCCGCTTTGCGCCCGGAATCTCTTTGTAAACGATACGTTGAACGTGCTTCGTTGAGTAGCGGAGACGCTTATCGATTATCGATATAATTCCGGATGTTAAAAGAGAAATCAAGGGATGAAGACTTCATACGGGAAGACCGTGGTACCTGAAAATCACGTCCGGGTATGCCAATGTTTTATATCGTTTGCAGTGTAAATAACTATCAGCCCAAAAAAAAAAAAAATAGCAAAAAAAAAAAAACAGAATTAATAGTCACGCACAGATAATTCCTGAAAAAAAAAAACAACGTTACAGTTGTATAAACCGATTCACTTACTTCCATTAATAATTTGGTTTAAATATATATTCTTTAAAATGCATTCAATCCATAAATATTAGTGTCACTTTCGAAAGATGTGTTTTACGTGATTCCTTGTCTATCTGATATTACCTTCTTATATCATATTTACCCGAACATATCCTTATCGTCTTGTTTACGCGTCGTTGTTACTGCAGATTCGTCGATGCAAGTATCGCTCGCAAAATTGAGGACGCTTAACGGCCAAGTAAACATTCAATTCTGTGTAAACAACCCAGGATCATTAAAGTTTTAGATCGCAGTATATTCACATGAGTAGAACGCAAGAAGGAATTTCCTAGATTTCGCCAGTAAGGTTGGCGCCCATCTCCGTAGGTGATTGAGTCGTCCATCATCCGTAATGCCGCGTCGGCGGTGTTATCGTGGACTACGTCGTGCATACATGTGTACTGGCGAAACATGCGAATATAAGCTTTAACGACGGACGAAAACAACGGTTCTCGTCAATAGCCCGGAGCTGTTGCGGCAACGAAGTGCAGGAATAGCGGGAGAGATATCGAGGAGTTTGATAGTGTACACTTCGTAAGGGTCTCGCTCCGTCATTACGCAGGTATCGCTCGTAAAATGAAACACCCAACGTCGTTAATACCGAATACAGCGGATGTTTCGGGTCGAAGATGACTTTGTATACTCGTACGAGGTTCGTGGATAAATATTCCCAAGTCTCAAAAATTTCAATCTCAGTCTTCGTGTCCGAAGACTGAGCGGTTTAGAAACGATTTAGAGCTCCAACAGTCGAAATCCTAAGTAATATTTTTCTACGTTAACGACATCGGAGTTAACGAACATGGGCATTCAGTGCAATCGACAGATGCATACAAGCTCTCATAATGAATTTAGAAAATGCGTCACTCATTTGATTAGCGTGAAGCGCTCCAAACTCCTTGAGTTGCCTCCGCTCGTCCGAACCCCCGCGCTAAACGTATCGAAGGGATGGAGAGAGGGTACGCGTGGCAAACAACCGATTTCCCATACTTCCGCTTGACGATAAAGGGGTTAAGCGAGCCAACATGCTGTGTTCACCACCAGCGGTCGGCGAACCGACGGAGACTGAGCGATTGATAAATCTGCGGGACGACAGCCTGCAGCATATCTGTGCCGTGCAGTCAACGTCGCAGCTTTGATAGTTCGTCTGCATGTGTGTGTGTGTGTGTGTGTGACTATTTTCCAGTAGTCGATGGAATTATTGGTCCGTGCTATCGGGAAATTTGTCAAAGGACGATTTATTCGCTTGGATTTGTTATACAGTTGTTTACATGGCGGGTTGAACCAACAGCAGCGTCAGTCAGAGAAAGATTCTCAATGGAGAAGAGGAAGCTCTCGGGCTCGAGGGAATTTTACCTTCCGTTTGCGGTCTCCGGTCGAATCAATTTACCAATCAGAGAAAAAAACAAAACTCCACAGGAGAAACGTACAACGAATACCACGGTGTGCGACTCTTTCGTTCTCTCTGGATTTCATTTTACTGATTCCCCGAGCCAACCTGGAATTCAATCCGATTTGCCGCTACGATTCTTCCCGTCGCAATAATATATAACTCGATATCAAGACAACCGCATGTTTCCGATACTCGGTTAATATACAAATGTTAGCCGTTGGAACTTCGCGATGAAATATCGTCGAACGATTTATGATTTCCCTCGACTCGGTGTTGAACTTTTAACGTGAAATGGTGTTTTTTTTAAATTTTTTTTCTATAACGCCCGAGGATTCATAGGCGCATGACAACGATTTAATTATTATCTTGATGAACGTACAATATCATTGAAGCATAATTGCAATAATCCTTCGACCGTGAGTCTGAATAATATTTTTACTATCTCCGAATAAAACAAATATACAATAATTTACCTCTCAGTCCATTTCTCGTGGACTACTTGCGTAAACGATAAAAAAAAAAGTGCGTATGAAATTCAATGCACGGATAATGAGTTATTTTCATACATGAACAGGTATATTAAATTTTACATAAAATTGCGATAAAAATTAATCGAACTTTTAGAAACGTAAAAAATACTGTAGTTTTATATGTGAGTACATTAATGTTTTACCTATATTGTACCTCCAATTTAATGTTAAATTGTGATAAAGTAGAATATACTTTTTCGTTGAATTTAAAGGAAATTTTAAAGAATAAAGTATTTAAAATTTTTTGAATGCACTGAACATCAATTTCCGTCACAATCGTCCATGATATTTAATATATCAGGTTTTGCAGAAAAGCTTTCCGTCCGGTACATTAAATATCATACGTTTCGTTAAAACGTATGCCTGTCAAAAAAACCGGCACCGACCATTGTTCCGCGAGTGCATATAATATTGATGTTCGCTGTCTGCGCTTCTGTAACGGGTTAAAAATTGACAAACCCATGTGCCGAGAGTTCGAGTGCGGATGAAATGCCTGGCAAGAACTTTTCGCAATTTTTCAAAAAATCCCTCATCTATTTCCTTCTTTGGCCATTACTTTTCGGTCGCCCATCACTAACCTCGCTTTTTCTACGCCTTGTCTGGCTGTAACAAAATTGGCGGGACCACCAGCCGAGGTTTGCTCGAAATAAAGCGCATAAATCTGGCGAGCTTCACCGTTTACTTCGCACTGGTGTATACAGCTCGGCACAGCTCTCGCTCGGCTTTTATCCCTAGGCGGTGGATTTTCCTTCGCGGTACCGAGACCGAAACTCGGGCTTTTCCTGTCGCTTCGCCAATGCCCGTCGACGAATTGTGAGCAGCTGTGAGGTCGTTCGCACGACGATAAAACACTACGAAGCATGCTTTGATACCCAAGTTTTTATCATGTGCCCTCCATTTTTTTATATATATATATTTTTTTACGAAGATTAAAATTGCATTTCAGACGCGCGTTTAACAATTTTTTTACCTCCCGTGCACCAATTATTTATCGGAATGACCTCTCGCGACTGGTAGTCTTGATTTAGCCTCGAGTTCACGACAGTTCTTTGACATTTTTCTAACGTTAGGTAACACGGCTGTACGCATTAATGCCTCGAATCGATACAATGCAGCTCGCCGTACGGTCGGCAGTGTATAAAATATAGACAAAGCAATTGGTTTGTACACTTAGCAACGGTCGGTACACTCTTTAAATTTTTACGTTTGCCTATACGTTGGAGTGGGCACGGATACTCAGCGCGAGCTTCGGACTCGATGGAGGCTTTCGCCCGCCAAGCCCGATACGAGCGGAATTTTACATAAATTTTACCCACAGCGAACCGAATACTCGATACACACGGAGCATGTCGGTAACCTCGTATACTCGCGAAACAATGACCAACACCGCGCGAAGTTGCTTTTCATTTCATTCGTTCGAAATGCACAGACACGTATTTTTCCAGTTGCGGTATCGTGTCATTTGTTTTTCCACGTTTGGTTGTTTGCGCTTTATTCATGCTCGCCCGAGTAACATCGTGAGCATCGACGCTATTGTACGCGGCTCGCCGAGCCACGCTTTTTTTCGGTCCACCGGATGAAGGTCCATTTTTTTAGTTTGCCGCACGATACGAGAACGGGAGTTTACATCTGTAGTTGCTTTAAAAAGATTTCGCGCCTGTAATAACAATTGTAAATCTGGATGAAGTGGTCATTTATTTTCCTTGAGTTATAGCCGCAGCGGTGTGAAACTCACGGCAGAGAATCTCCGCGGAGAGTCGGCGAATGCCGGGCGGAAAAAAAAAAAAAAATTTCAGCTAGAAAGTGAATTTTCAATTTTCGAAATCTCGAACGATCATCTCACCTTTGAATTCCGGCGGGTCGATATAAATTCCAAAATCCCACCAATATATTTCGTCTTAGTCACTACAATTTTTCACTATCAACGATTTCATCGTGGGAGAGAGACGATTCTTCACCAAGCTGCACTACATTACAGACCGCGAATATATTTCCGGATTTTTAATTCACCAACGAAAACGTTCGGGACCGAGCACGTTACATTGAAGCAATGCATGTACACGTGTCTGAAGTAACGAGTGGACTGAAACCGACTATAGAGCCGAAGCGACCGACGGTAGGTACGCTAGATACGTAAGATTCGTGAAAAGCGTATGCGATGAGGAATGATAGAGCATCGCATCCTTCCACCACTGGCTGACTACGCTTGTGAGTCACGAGTAACAAGGCGTGCGAGTGAGCGAGCCATTGCACGTCATGTGATTACGAATGCGGCGTCTCGACGGCTCGACTCGCGCGGAATACCGGAGGAGTTCCTTCTATGTAGGCGCAAGTACGGTATTGTGTATAGTCGTCCATTCCTGCTGTCGCTGCTGATGAACGCGTCGACAGTCAGTGGCCTGCGATTCTCACGTCTATCGAACGATTTCAGGACTCGACGGCGCCGATTTTTATTTTCGACGAATGGTAATGCTCGCGGAGCGAAAAAGCCTGGACACATATGCTTCTGATACAGAATGTAAGGGAGGTTGGGGTTACGTGGGAGCGGAAATTCGAATCAACAGATAAGGCAAAGTCAGTCTCCGGAAAGTGGTTGGAAAATTGTCTTTTACCCGCTGTTCCATTTTGCCCCGCGCTTCCTTGAATATTCTGCAACCGAAGGATATTTTCCGCGACGATTTCTCAATTAGAGTTGACTCGAACGCTGCGCAGGCTCTGTTGTTTGGATTTTGTCCCGCGACCGTTTTTCGGGTCGAGCATTGTCCTCTTTCACTATCCAATTTACGGGAAAATTTTATGTCTGATTGGTCGAGGAACGTTGTACCGTCGAACGGAAATGTAGCACCTCGAACAATGAGAGTCGCTCGACCGCGGTACGAAACTTAAATGGCCCGTGGCAAGCGGTTGTACATTCCTTCGCGTTTCACCGTTCGTGTCGCGTGGTCACGTCTTCGACGAAAGTACGTGCGGAGTGGTAGGGCTGCACAATACTTGAAGTACTCCGTGCTACATACCAACCTGAAGCTCCTTAAAACGACACTCGCTAAAACCCGATGGGGTTGCTGCAAAATTATTCGTCATACTGTTCTATCTTCGCAGGGCAATAAATTTTCTTCGCTAACGAGAGAAACGTGGCACTCGATAGGGTTCTCGATTAGCATGCTCTTAACTTCATGAGGGGATAGTGGGGCAAAAAGGAACCGTTAGGAAAATAGAATTTTCCAATCATTTTCGAATGCCACATTTTACCTTATCGTTAAGTCCACTTTTTCCGTCCCGCTTTGCTCCACTCTCCCATAGAAAAACGACTGGAAAATGTTGCCTTTCGTTCGACCGGACCGTTTTGCCCCGGTCTTCCCTAATTAGTGAGTCGCGCATGCGCTATTCGGACTGTTGACTTTCCCTGAGGTTATGATTTTGCTGTGACAATCTTGTGCGCAGCGATGAATGGTAGACTATTCACTGAATCACCAAGATCGGTGACTCAATGAGACGGATGATGTTGTACTGTATGCACACAGGATTACGCAGTCATCGGAATGCCAGACTATAAACCGATGCTTATATTTATTTTTGCGTCAATGGTCATTCATTCATGATTGGCCATTCCCTTGTATCGTACTCTTACAGCCAATATTCCACGGCCGTTTTACAAACACCATTATGCAGCCGGATAACCAGGGAAAGTGAGGTAAAACGGGACAGTACGTACAGATACATACGGATTTTCTGTTTTTTGCCTTAGCGTTCCATTTAGCCTCGCTCTTCCCTATCGACGACTAAGCGTTTCTGAAAGTTAGATGACCCCGATTACAAAAAATGAAGACGTAAAAAAAATGTTTTTCCTGGATCAAAAAAATGAAACTGTCGTCGAAATAAGGTGTTTGCTTGAAAGCGAGTAATTAAGATCGATTGAGTTCGACGTTCAGCGAAATCGGGGGAAAAATAATAAGGTTTGAAAAATAGTGAAATCTTTTACACCCATCGCGCTCTCGGTCGTTATTCCCACACAATTCACTTTCACCCGACACGAGGGGTGGAGAACATAGAATAAAGTTGTTCGCTCACGTTCCGCCCATGAAGCGTTACGACCCTGATCGTATAAACTGCAGTGTGAGACGCGAGCCTCGCTATTTCATTTCTTCTATATATTTTTTAATTTTTTTGTCTACAGCTGATAAATCTTAAAAGTCGCGCAGCGCGCAAAAACAGTATCGCAATAAAGTTGACACTTCGGGGGAGCAGGACGATGGAATTTGACGATGCAGTGTCTACATTCGGGTACCGCGAGATTTTTCGTGATATTTGCAGGACTAACCGCTGACCCACGACTTGATCCAAATATAAAGAATTCTTTTCCAGTCCGATACGTTAAATTTTATATTAATTACCGGAAATTTCTCAGGACTGCAGGTAAAAATTAAAAGGACATGGCGTACTCTACGTGTGTAAGAGGGATTGACCCGTGGGATTTTCACTTATAATACCACAAGAGCTTCAAAATTATCGGGTATTTCCCGATAGGTTCGTTGCAAACAAATGAAGGAGTCAAGTTTTTCAGGTTAAAAAATCACGAGCGCGAAGCGCGAGTGATTTTTGCTGAAAAACTTGACGACTTTATTTGTTTGCAGGGAACCTTGAGGGAAATGCCAGATAATTTTGAAGCTCGTGTGGTATTCGGGGGATTATTTTTCCGTCCCAAATGTTCAACCTGTCAGTTTGACGTGTGGTTAATTTGACTGGATCATGTTTTGTTTTTTATATATAGCAACTACCAGAGAAAATAATCAAAAAATTATCAGTATAATACCATGTAGGTTGTACCACGTGACGTCGAATGGTGCAATTCTATTGGTCGATATTTGGGTCGGAAAAATAATCACGGAAGTCGCGTCGTTCTTTACATCTCTGTCCATGCTTCCGCTTCGTCGCCCTCGTCTGGCCGAACTCGGGGAGACCGGCAAGTTTAATTGAGTCAGGGGAATCCGTTTTCCACACTTTTTTTTTTTTATTCACGTCGCGACGCGTCGAATTTCCTTAAAAGTTTAACGGCCGAGACATGTATACATGCACAGTGAAGCTATACACAGTTAATGTTAGATGAGTGTAGAGAAGTTTTTTGCTCCTTGCTTCCTCGAGTTCCGTCCATTTTTCTCCGGAACATCAGGGAAGAAGTCGAGAATATTTACGAAAGCCGAGAACAATTTAATGCGCCACGGGAATATCATTTGAGAGTTCAACTCTTATAAATTGAAATCTCTCGGAAGACCGTAAAGTTAAATACGAACGCGGAAAGAATAATTCTATCTCGTGGAATTTGTCCGAAGTCGACGAAAGTCTGATGAGGCGGAGCGAAAGAAAACTGCTCTGTTTGACTCGCCGTCGAGTCCGCTTTTATTCTCCGCTTCGGTGCACACTTTTGATGCTCGATTCCAAACCATTGTTTAAATGTTTATGAGATAATCTTATAAAATATATGAAAAACTCGCAATATTTTGATCGATGAGAAAGTTTGTTACTCATCGCTTCGTTGAATTCGTCACATTTTTCTGGGTCATAAGCGAAAAAGTCGAGAACGATGTGACGCACTCTGGAAATAATCATTTGAAAGTTCAACCATTATAAATTGAAATCTCCCGGAATAATATAATCGAATACGAACGATCAAAGAATCATTCCTTCACTCGCAATATTTCTAAAGTCGACGAAAGTCTAACGAGGCAGACGAAAAGAAAACTGCTCTATTTTCCGCTTCGGCACACACACTTTCAACGCTCGGTTCGTCAAATCGCGCGACCAAACCAACGACGATTCAATGCCGTGGCGAACATTGATCGAATCTCGATGACTCAATCTTACGACATTCGGGAGAATTTACCTGCGATAATAATTTCTACCTGCGTTTAATTCCTTTGCGATATTGTAATCAACTCAGTGCTTCCGTTTCGGTATTTTCTCTAGTTCGACGAACGCGCCTCGGGACGGCAGATACCGTTACCACAGCGGAAGACTGTTCAAAGTTTTTTGCGTCCTCGAGGAAGGTATCGTGTCGCTGTAATAGTCTTGTGAAAGGGACACCCGAGACACACAAGGGTCTCGCGAAACTCAGCGTCTGAGACGATGAACGGAGAGGGCAAAAAGTTGTTTCGTGTTTGTTGTTGGCGGATCACGGTATTCCCTCGTAATACCACTCGCAGCTGTATAGCATGAAACCATTGACGATCTTTTGTTGTATACCTTAGTTCCGCGGGAGTTACGGGACAGAGGAGTAAAACTGCGTTCCACGACAAAGTTTGAGGTTGGTCTTTCGCATCGTCGGTGGCGAGTTCGCCTTATTCTATTAGCGACGACGGGAAAGTCCGACGGGGGACGAAGAGGATAACCGGGACGATGAAGACGAAAACGAGTGTACCGAGCGCAAGAATGTTCTAATTTCGGAAGCGTGGCCGTGGTCACTGGGAAGAGTACCATCGAAACCCATTCCTGGGATACTCGAGCGCGAAAGTTTAACCAATCGGCTTAGCGATAATTGAATAGGTATTTTGTGAGACTGCGAGAAAAGGCTCGTCGGACGGAATGCAGGAAGTTCGTATCCAGAAGTCGAAGACGTATCGAGTTCATGAAGGGACGTTGCATTGGTCATGCGCAGTCCCAAAGATTTTCGCCACTTTGCTGCTCGTTGAGCCGTTAAACAGGAGGGCAAAATATCCTTGATTTTCCATTTGAGATTTTTTTTTTGTCGATGATGATCGATTATTTTACATGTTAAAGCGTTCCTTAACAACCTGCTCGAAGCCCGTCGATCGAATTTGTATAATCTTGCCGAGAGTTCTTCCTTGACTTCGAGCTCTTTGGTGGGGCATTTCGTACCATTTTTTTTGTCCCTTCACTTAGTTCTCCGCTGAGAGTGTCAGGAGTGCGGAAGGGTCTTCGTGTCGATGTATAAGCAAGGTCCTCTGGCATCTTAACCCCCTTTTACTCGTTTCTCGCCGCCGTTCTTTGCATAATTTCTGAACGGTTAATGAACTTCCACCGAGTTTCCCGAGAAACTCTCGAGCGCTTTGGATGACCGCGTCGGGAGACGAAGAAGAATGAGGACATGGAGTCTGATGTGCGGCTGATGACATGAAACTTTCGCTTCTATAATCGAGGCTGATCTCTTTCAAACTCATACATTTTTGAGGGACAAAAACTTTTTATCTCGTGAACCAAAACGCAATTTTCTATCATCTTTGGATTTCTAGTTTTTCTATATCATTTTGCGTCACGGATACATTCGAGTTTCTAACCGATTTTGCTTCTCTGCCCCATAAAAAAATTGCATTGAAAAATTACGTTTTTTCACTGTCCCATTGTGCCCCACTCTCCCCGTAAACAGAATTCAAACACAAAGTTCTCGCGTTTTATCTGCGTGTGCTCATCATCGATAGTCATTGGACGTAACAGATGCTCGGGAAGGACGAGTCCTCGCGAAAGACAATGCACTTATCGTCTTGTTATCGTGCACGTAGCAACGTCGAGTCACCGTGGCATGCGCAGCTTCCGGCCTCGTTGCATAACATAACTTATTACGTATGTGGCACGTTTTCGCGCGAACCTTGTCAACACCTGATGCGCAAAACATCTATTCTTCACCCCCCTATTACGAGCGCAATTTGCAGTCTCACCAAGGCCGGGAATCCCCTCGTTCATAAACTTCGAGGAAGATCCCGAGAGTCGGGAAAAAAAAGACCAGAAAACCGATGCGAAGCTTCGAACTTTTAAACGATATTACAGGCTTCGGTAGATGCAACGTTGCATCAACGCAGCTTCCGGCCTTGTTACATAACATAATTATTACCTGTACGAACCTTGACGACAGCTGATGCGCAAAATGCTATAGTATTTTGTATTTCGACCGCAATTTGCAGTTACGCCAACGTTGCAATCCCCTCGATGACACACTTCGACGAGGATTCCGAGAGTTGGGAAAAAAAAAGAGAAGAAAACGCGAGACGATGCTTCGAACTTTTAAACGATTTTATAAGCTCCGGTCGGTGGAGCGTTGGATCGCGGCTTACGGAACGCAGCTTTCGGAATCACGGTTTCGTCCATTCTCTTCCTATTCACTCGAAACCCCTAATAATTCGCGAAATACTTTACAGTTTATTTCGCTCGCAATTTGCAACTCGCGAGATTGCAACCCCTTCGAAAATACTACTTTAACGTAGCTCACAACACTCGGTGTTGGAGAAACAGTGAAGTTAACGAAAGATTAAGCATTGGACTTTCGAACGATTTTATAAGCTCCGGTAGGTGCAGCGTTGGATTAACCGCATCCTCACAAAGGCACGGTTTGGGGAAGCACGTGCACTTCTACAGTTTCGGGTTCGACAGGGAGTTAGCTGGTAAGCTCCGAACGATAGCGCTGAAATAGCCGTTCGTCGACGAGTCGTTAGTTTAAGCCGAAGGACAAGGCGAGTGGATCGGACAATTTGTATCCGGACACCGGAACCGATAAGTCTTTCCGTGCCGGTAGTCAAGCGAACTGTTTCCGCACCCCTTGTCCTAAACTCCCAGGGTCTAAGCTATTCCTGTATAGAACCCGGAGACCGTGCAAAGAGACTGAGAGCTGACTCGACTGTCTCGCGATCCGACGCGCGCGATCTATAGTCCCTTTTTTCTTTCCTTTTTTCCAACCTCCTCCGTCTCGGAGAAAACTAACTCTCGTCGTCTTCGTAGTCACCGATGTGAAAACCACCGACATGCGATTTTCAAGTTCACCTTAAAGGAGACGAAAAACACCGCCGATAAAACGTCGCTTTCTCCGTGACGATGCGTCTTTCATAATGATTTCGCCACTTCCGGCCGACCATTTTATTGGAACCGCATCAGCCGAATCTATGAGGGTAATTCCGGGTGATACAGCCTTTTCTCCCCCCAGAACACTATACGAGAACACTTAAGGCGATTCGAAAGCTCTTCTACAAATAGCTTCTCATCGAGCTTCGCCATGTTTTTTTGTCCCTCTCTTCTCTCTCTCTCTCTCTCCGTCTCCCGCAACTGTTCAAACACACATCACGCGGCTGCATGAAATTTTGGCCTTATCTGTCTGCCAGCAGCGGGAACCAGCAATAATCGATAAATGGCTGGCACAAGGCGCACACTGTGCGTCAACTATACATGTATATATACATGCATATACGCTCGACGACCGCGAGCGAGTTACGTAAGCGGATTGTTCTCAGCGCGCGCGTATACTCACACGCGACGCCCCTGCGATTCTGACCCTGGCCTGCATCCGAAAGCCGCCATATATGCCAGTTTCGTGGGTTAACTGCCGCGACCGTGCCAAGAATTTCTTTCTCGCCACGGTGTCAACACATATCTGCTGATATACGTGTACCGCATAGGTGGATACACGATTGTCGCCACAGGACGGAAAGGGTATGGCGAGTTTTCGCACACGACCTCGGTATTGGTATGGATAATGTTATCAAGAGATACTGACAAAATCGTGAAACCTCGCGTACACGTACGGCTTCATCCCTGCTCATCTCGTCGTGCCCTCAAGAAACGAGCGCGCCCGGAAACCGCGACCCACGCGTCAAATCGCTGGCCGATAAAGTCACGGTGACCGAGAACTTGGAACGCGTCATTGAAACTCTTGTTCGAATACATTCTAATCTACTCTTTCATTAGTGTATTCAGACAACTTTACAATTTCCATAATAATTTTTTTTTCAGCTTAAAGAATTCGTATTTTTTTAAGTCACATCTTTGAATTTCCGAACCGGAATATGAATTAAACATCATATTTTAACGAATCTTCTTGTTCTGATTTTAATCAGTGATTTTTTTTTACCACGTTCAAAGTTGCCTCTATCGAGACTCTTTTTGACGTTACTGGTAAATGCTTCGCATTCGACTTGGCCGGTGCTGGGTTTCTCTGCCCTGCGGATCCGAACGCGTCTACGAGTTCGCGTTTTATATTAACTGCCCTGAGACTTAAAGAGAGGCGGTAGGTGGAACGGTAATTCTGAAAAAGTAATCGTCCCAAAAACCGTAAGTTCCGAGGTATTCTGTGCCATTGCGCGTTCATCCTCGTCCCGTGTTCCGCGCTGAGCGCGCGGTTGGGAAGTTCATTCCAGACCGTTTGTCCTCCCGGGCCCGAGCAAGGCAGGTTGCACCCGCGCGCATGATATACGAATGCCGGTGTGCTTTCCCATTACGTAGGTGGAACGTCGGGAGTCGTGAATTTACGGACGTCCTAATAGCGGTGCACGTTGCTCTTAGCTGCACGTCCTTCCCGCACACATTCGGACTCCGCCACCCTCGACGTTTTTAGCTCTACCAATAGTGGCTCGTTATTCGACTGCCGCGGAATTAGAAGTTCATGTTTCGTGCATGATACATCGAAAGATTCGATTACGAAGATGCTTTAACTCCACTCCTGAAAATTTTTAAAGACCAAGTTGCAAGACATTGTTGCAGATTCTGCGAACGCCGATTCGGAAGCATTTAAAAAAATTTTCTTATCTATAATTCTATTTGGCGGATTTGGCGAATCTTCGATATTCGTTAAAGAACTGCAGAGTACAAAATTCGGACGTCCCTTCGGGGATAGTTCTTTCTCACTTTCGCAGCACGCGCGGCTCGGTTGGTGGAGTGCTCGGTGCCGCGGGCGACATAATCCTTGCGTTCGAGATTCCCGTTTGCGGACGGGTTTCTGACGGCGTTGATGTCCACGTGGCCAGCGCCGAGGGACCAAAGTTATTGCACCAGTCGGCCCTTACGACAAACGCTCCGTGAGAGAAGAGAAAAAAGAAACTTTAATTTCTCCTCCTAAATTAGCTTCCCGCGGCCATTATGCCATCGTCGTAATTTACTCTGCTAACCCGCGCTCCGGTTCTCCGCAGCCACCAGCCTATTATTTTGTCTCCATTTCGTTTCCCTCTCGCTTTCCTTAACCAACTATTTAAGGAAGAAATAGGAGAACAATTATTTAACTGCTCCGTCGCTAGGAGCGACTCGTTACTGCGGCAGGTTCGTTACGTATACACCCAAAATTCCAAATTTTTTAATAAAATTTTCTTTCCTCATTTATTAAAATTAAATAAATATCCGTTTGAATTGCGTCAATATTTCTTGCAGAGTTACCGCGAAATAAATGATTATTCTGGTAGTGAGGGGTTGACGTATCAGAAAGACGATCATGGCGTGAAAATTTTAAGGTCGCGATTCGTGAAATTGCCAACGTATCCAGGATTGCACTGAGCTCATACGGTATAGCATTCGATAAGCCCTTGATCCATCGGCAATTAGCTCGGCTAGTGGTTACCGCAACTCCGCTGAGCCCTCCCCGTCCGGAGCTTCCCACGCATCACTGGGAGTGCACCAGGGTGTAGATCAGTCCGAGCGTCGCACTCGGCGGATCTCCGCGGGCCCATACCCTTCTCACGCGCTATTCGACCTCCACCCACATGAGCGGACCGAAGAGCGTGATTGTATAATTAACCGGTCTTCCCGGGGATCGGAGTACGAGGAAGAGGATAGTTCGGTTTAAAGCCTGCGGTCGAACTGCGGGATCCGGCGGATCACTTGTCTGCCCGATCGGATTTACCGGACTAGTAATTCTCCGCTATTCGACGAACGGGCACCGCCGAGTGGTGCAACATGCTACCACGTGCCCGTCTATTGATCCCAAGGATTTAGAATTTCACGAGTTCAATGTACTCTCACGACGGGCCGAATATCTCCGATGCTTTTAGAGAGCTTTCCGATGTATCAGGAAATCGAACCTCTCGGCGGTGTGAAACGTTCGGCAGGTTTTTTTTTCGTTTCAACGAGAATACACGACGATTTGCATGCAATTAATTCTACAGCTCGTGTATCATTTTTTTTCTGACTCATAAATGCGGTAGAATCTAAAGATAGTTTTTTTTTTTTTTTTTTTTTTTTTTTTTTTTTTTTTTTTTTTTAATATTGACGGTAGTTTTATACTCGGGTTGTCCCAATAAATCTTATCGACACCGGAAATACGAGCGGATGAAAGTAAAAACTCACCGTGACACATCTTCTTGAGAAACGGCGCGCGGCGTGACGGCTCCGCCGTGCAGTGCGAGAGAAGATGCGTTGCGTGACTCTTTCGAGAAAACTAATGGACTGTTGTTCTCCAGCGCTGAAACCGAACCATTTTGTTTGCCTGTTTAAATTCAGAGAAACAGAAAACAAAACAAAAACACAAATAAATTTTCGGTCATTGGAACCTGTGATGGAAAAAAAAAAAATTAAATTTTTCTGAATTCGAATTTACTGTACAGGGTTTAAAGGTCGAGAGTCTTTGCTGTATCGCGTTTGAACACCGTTGCCGGGAGAGGAAAAAATTGATTGACCAATTATGGCACAACGCTATCTATGGAGCTACCAGAGAATATCAGACACGCTGCCGGTTCTGCAGAGCGCAGTCGGTCAACGTTGATGAACGCTTGCCGGACAATACCGCATGGTCGTACAGCGCTGATATTCATCGTACAGTCGCTTATTCTCATTTTCCTTTCGACTTCCCAATCGTAGGCCTCAGTTTAAACTTTTTATTTTCGCAGGTCGTCGTTTGGAGTTTGTTTTATCTGTATTTGTCTCACAAACACTGTGCTGGGAAAATACCAAATCGTTGTATTGACCCTGCTATTATTGCTCCAGCATCCAACAGCAACCTTGAGTACACCGGAAATGTCTCGAAATCGGCAGATACCACGGTTTATTTGATCTTAATAAAGCCGTTTCACGAAGAGTTACATATTGCGACAAACGTCAGGGTATTCGTCGTTCTACAATACATGGCGAATTCTGTCGGAGCGTCGGATTTTTTCTTTATTGCATTCTCGGGATCACGTACAGTCGGACATTAACCGAGGCGACAGCGATGACATTCGTTGGAAAGACTATGGTGGCGTAATAAAAACTTTTTTACTCGCGAAGCTCGTCGAGACGACGGTTCCCTTTCTGGTCCCGTGATCTCTATTAAAACGTGCAGTGAGGCAGGCGAAGTAAGAAACGTCCGCAAAGGCTGTGCGAGCGGCTGCAGCGAGGGTGCAGCCTGACGATTAAACGCGGCCAAATTGAGAGAGGAAATTAAAAGACCTTTCGTAAAAATTTAGAGAAGTCGATGAAAACGAGTGGGCAGCACTGTGAACGAAAGTCGAAAAAAAATGCTACCTTTTGCCGATGGATTGCCACCCATTACGACTTTTTCGTTCTCTCGAGCCGCTGGTGGTCGAATTCCTAAAATCAATCAAAGTCACTCGAATCGTTTTATTTCCACCATCACAATCGTTTTGGCAGGCTCAAATGGAGCCTCCAATTGCGTTCTCCAAGCAATTTCACGCGTAAATGTGAAACGGAATGCAATATCGAAAGGGAAATTGTGCATTAAAAATATTAAAATTCTTCAATCGTATATAGATATTTCTGAGAAAATTGCAACGGTTAACATTAATCGAATGCGGGCAAAATTTTATTCTAATAAATTTATCATTCTAACAAAATCGCGGCTATTCTAATAAAATATTTCTCCCTCGAGATTGAAACCTTTTCTCCGCCCTTCGCAAATTGGTCCTCGGTCATCGATGAATTTAATTCCAGATTTCGCGCGATCGCGCGACTGTTTCTTCGGAATAAATTACGGTTTGCCAAACCGCCGGCTCTTTCGCGAAGCCAAACAAGAAGATAGAACGAGTTACGCCCGGGATCCATCATCCGGGTGGGCAGAGGCTAAAATCGCGGAGCGAGTCGACCGTTTCGCGTCGAGTGAAACTTTTATCGGGCGGAAGGCAAACGCAGCAGGTAGCGCTTGTGCGGACGTTTGAGCGGCGTAAAAAAATTTGCTTTTGCACGGCGCGCACGCGAGAGGACCGCCTGAAAATGGCTTTAAAGGATATACGACGGGTAAAATGTGCTGCTTCCAGTTGGCAACGGGCTTTAGCTTGTGGAAAAATCTAGCTTTACGAATCCTTACGTGGTTGCGGAGAAAGGGAAATGTCCGAGGCCGGCGGCGGAGGTGGCAGCGTCCCTTCCGGTTTGGCCACCAACAGTACCACGCGATCCTGGGTCGCTTTCAAAGTCGCAACGGCCTCCTCGTGTGTCACGTTCTCCAAGTTTTTGTCGCCCTGTTGAACAAAAAATAAAATTTTATAGAACTCAGCTCTACATTCTACTCGTATGATTATTGTTATCTTTATTATTTTTTTATTCTTATTACTATTATTATCACTATTATTATTACTGAAAGACTGCGAATACTGTGATAAACAAAAAGGCTTGTCAGATTCTGTTGCACGAGCGGTTCACAATTTAATCCGGCGGTTTTCTCTCCTTCAACAGCGATTTAATTACGGTTCTTTGCACTCTCAGCACTCGTATCATATCAAAGCCTCGAACCTGCACGAGACGGACTGGTATAAGCGGTTGGACATAACGCTGATACGACTGTCATAGTCATAGCGGAAGGGGCTAAAAAAATCGGGAGATTAGGGAAAAGTAGAATGTTAGAAATGTCCGATGGGCAACCTTCCGGTCCAATGATAAGAGCTGGACCGAAGCTCGAGAGCTTTGCGAGCTCTCGAGACTCGTTGCTCCCCGGCGGAAACGATTGTCCGGGTTTTGCCATCAACGTTGACCGGGATTGCCGTAGTAAATGGGCGACGTGACCATTTTCACCGGATCCAGCAGGCTCACCAACGACTTTTCGCCGTGTCCTCTTTTCCATCTTGAATCTCCTCGGTAAACTTTTGGTTTCAAGCGCAAACATTTTTTTCCGGTTCGAATGAGATACGAGGTAAAACTCATTGGACATTAAGGTGAGGGGATAAAGATGTAAATTACCTCACAATATTTCGACATAATCGACTTGTAAAGTCTCACAAATACGTGCAGAATTTTTCATAGAGAACGTGAAAAAAAATGGAACCTTTTGGGATTTTGTCTGGAAGTCGATATTCCTCAAATGCGAAAATACACTCGCAGTACTTGTACCGATACCTGCTCGAGGCAAGGAAAGCTCTATCATTCACACCAAAAGAGAAGTCCCTCTCAAAGTCTCGCGCTCCTCATTTATTTCACCCATCCGCACTTAACCATCCATTTGTTGAGGCCAGCGGATGACGTTTTTCCTCCTTCGCAAGCCCTTTACCTATACCTATACTCACCTTAGGCCTCGGTCTTGCGGCAGCAGCGGGACAGGTTCCGAGTCCTCCATTTCGTACGTGAAAAATGATAGCGACTCCATTCTTCCTCGAGCGCGAAAGCTTTCACACGTTAGGATAAGAAAACGGGATAAAAAAAAATTGATAAAAATGTTCGTGACCCTTTTCCGGCGAGCGAATTACTTTAGCTCTTTTTCGAAGATACCGAAAGTCGAATTTCATCGTGGAACACATTTGAGTTATTTCGCCTCATGATATCGAGCCTCGAAAGTGATTGTCTTCCGTCAGGAAAAACAGCATAAGGGGAGAACTGAGGGATCTTCGCGAATGAAAGCCGTTGCCGTCGTGCCGTATAAATGAGGAAAGAAAGGTTGTAAAGGAGACATCTTTTGCCCGATGGTAATGCCAGAGATGGAACGGTCCGAGGTAAAATGCTTTTGGTACTTTCGTATCTCGACGAGGCTATCTAGCCGAGAGATATCGCTCGAGAAATATCGGCTTTGTCGAGTGTAGTGCGATCTCGGGCGTAGGGGTGCGAGATGGAACCCTTTACGACGGTCGTTCATAATTTTTCATAGAGCAGCGGGAGAGCGCATTCGCTCAAGCGTATTACTACTATTCGCTCGACGTCGCCACCTTCCCTCCGCAAGTGACTTGGGCTGTCCTTCTCTGCTCTTCTTCCTGTCTCAGCCTAGCGAGGTTTTATCAATGGAACGATATTACTTACACTGTGCTCGAACGTATTGGCGGTGAAAATAAATCGGAAGTGTTCACGTTTGCGCAGCGCGTAAAACGCAGAGCGATCGAACGCCTCGATCTCGTCTCGAATGCGGATAAACAATGGGTGAATATTTGTTTTAATTATAATAATAAAGGAGACCATTCCTCACAGCCACAAATCTGCCATTATAATAAGACATTAAATTGTACGGTTCTTCTTTTAAATTATTCATCTATTGCAAATGCGCATCGGAACGAACATCAAAATTTTTCTTCCAATAATAAGAAATAAGGAATGAGACTCAGGAGCAAGATAATTAGTAGCAATTAGGCATAGTGTGAATATTATTCTCACCAGAGCGTTCCTCACAGCCACCAATTTGTCACCAACAACGAGACGGCCGTCGACCTGAGCGGCCCCGCCCTCCATGATCTTCGTGACGTATATTCCATTGTCGCCGGGAATGTGCTGATTTCCAATTCCACCTGCGATACTGAAGCCGAGGCCCTTGTTACCCTTTATCAGCTCGATCTCGATCAGTTGCGTGTGGCGCCGCCTTCGTACATACTGCGAACGATATCAACCATTATGTTCCGTCCAAACCGTAGAATTGAAGAAGACTCTTGGCAAATTAGTAGAGTAATCTTTGATTTTCATTATTTCAGTCTGAATCGATCCCGTAAGAAAGGGTGCAAGTCCCAGCGATGTACGACGAGACGGGATTTTTCAATTTTCTTTCAAATTCGATTTATCGTCCGGCTCGTCCGAACGTTCGGTCACGTAATTGAGCGCCCAAGCCCATGGAAGAAGATCCTATTATCCTTTCTTCGCTGATTCCGAGACCGAGTGGAATCGCGCCGAGAGTTATAACTATTATTTGTTATTCTCGCTTGGGTCCCGAGAAATCGGTTTCATCGGTACGAACTGCTAATAGGAACTTTATATATAAAAATCGATGGGCGAGGCAAGGGTTGGGCAAAGTCGGCACGTTTGGGACAATCGCGGCTGCAGCCGGAGAAAAAAAAAACGGGTCGACTCTTCGATATATTGTGACCAGGAGACGCGACGCGAGGTCAGCCGTTTCTTTCAGAAACCGTGAAGGGCGAATGAGTAGGGTTCGACGGGATGGCGAGATATTAGTCGCGAAGAATGGACGTATCGTGAACGTCTTCGATATAATGTCGAGAAACCTCGGTCCCAGAGGGGAAGAAAGAAAATAATGGAAACCGAAGGAAATCGAAGAACGAGAGCAACTTCTCGTCGTACGTCTGGGCGGGCGAACCGATCCAGTAAATATACCGACTACCGTACGGCTGCTGCATAAATCCACCGAGTAAAATTCGTTGACAATAATTGGAAGCTGAAATATGTTCATGAAAAAAATGTAAATTTTAATTATATACGTACAAGCTTGACGGTGTTTCCGGCTCTCTTGAGAGCGTCGACGGCGCTCGCATGTGGTACGTCGACGACCGTCACGTCGTTGACCTGCAGTATCGTGTCGTTGACCCGCAAACGACCGTCGGCCGATGCGGCACCACCGGGTATGAGTTTCGTGATGTAGATCGCAGTGTCGTTGCCGAAGTGCGGATTGTCGGTACCACCGGCGATGCTGAAGCCGAGACCGGCACCGCCCCTCTCGAGAACGATTTCCTCATATTCCCAGTCATCGTCACCGTTCGCCTGAAACATAAAAATCCAACAGGTTCATTTCTATCCTTGTTTCATTTCTATTTTATGTACTTGAGGGATCTTATGGATTTTTTTTCGAACAAAACTCATAGACTGCTTGCACCGTTCCCGAAATCGGGATATCGCACAGGACTGGCAC
Organism: Listrodromus nycthemerus; assembly: GCA_963978505.1. Classification (NCBI taxonomy): domain Eukaryota; kingdom Metazoa; phylum Arthropoda; class Insecta; order Hymenoptera; family Ichneumonidae; genus Listrodromus; species Listrodromus nycthemerus. Next base: position 1,130,669 of record OZ021680.1, read on the forward strand.
CGAACCTAGTTTCAGAAGTTCAACACCAAAGTTGCATACCAATTTCGGTGTACTCTCCATATTCAACGCAATGTTTGCATTGCGGATCCGAATTATCTATCTGACCGTTACAGTTTACGAGGGTTTGAGCAACGAATGAAATTGACAGTGAATTGTTCCGGTGCAACGAGAATAGTTACGCGAGGATTTAGGACTCTTGGCCGGATTCATTTTGATCCCAGGTATATCATATGTTTCATGTATTTTTCATGTCTAAACTTTTCCGATGAATTGCCTTTTTTCCCAAATCCGAGTATCGGATATGGTTGGATATGGCTCATCACTAAAGTCCCCCACCAATTACTCCCTACATTCCATGTTCGACACACCGTTTGCGTTGAGTGTCCGAATTATCTTTGCACCGTTGCAGTGCAGAAGTGTTCGTAACGAAAGTAAAGAGGAAATAACGAAAGTGACCGTCCAATTGTCTCGGTACCGGGTGAATAGCTACGTGACGATTCGGCATGCTTAACCCAGTCCAGTCTAACCTCGAGTATATCTGGTAATTCGGGAAAGGGAATCGTGACCACAATCCGGATCAGCCGGCTTTGATTACACTGGGGAGCGAGGTTCACGTGGCTCTACTCCGTAGGATCTCGGAGTGGTTGCATGGGGTGGCTAGATCGGATGAGTGGTCAGGAGACCGACTGTAGTTGGCCGATGTCAGGTGGTGATGCGAGTAGCTGAGCTGCCGTTGCCGCGATCCTCGATGCGGTCCGGGGCGCGCGATTCCCGAAACAACTACGCAGCTTGGATTCGAACGGGACGAGGTAATGACGTTTTGGAAATACATACGCCGGTTGCATTGCCGAATCCGATGAGATTGGATTGATGCGAATAGAAGATTTGACCGTAAACGTGACAGGCAATTTCGGGCCAAACAGTGCTCCACGGTACGTGCCTTACAGAAACATGTGAAGTTGAGTTCATTCAATCCTACAAGGCTTTCACGTCTCGGGACTCCACATTCGTTGATACGAACCTAACAATCCCTCTCAGCTTTCAATACCTATTGGAAATTAAACGCCACTCGGGCTTGTAATGATGAAAATTAACGAGAAAAGTTTGTAATTAAATTCGAGCGCATTCAAATGTGGCTCCGCTCTTCTTCGTAAATAGATGGTAATTAATAGACGTTGAAAGAGCAGGGAACACATTATAACAACCAAGATGCCATATCATGTAATGGGTATGTGCATGAACAACGATAAGGTCTAACAATTACGACTTCGAGGCATTGTCTTCCTGACCCGTGATTAAGAACCCTCAGAGACTGCTTCTGCCCACCGATGATCTGCGGTACGGTGTTTATTAAAACACGGATTAATTATGAGAAAATCAGAAGTCTCTAGACGAGCTCCTTAATTACTGCCGTCAACTCCGTGCAACGAACCGTTCTCCTGCGCACGAACTCGCCGGATTGTCAAACTATGCAAAGGGCGAGCAAAGTAGTTCGTTTCCCAACAGTCATCGACCAACCTTCAATGCTTAGCTCGGGCAACTTAGTTGATGCAAACTGATGTAATTATTCCAGTAACTAGTATTTGCAGAATTTGCAGAACTTCGACCGCGGAGATTCCGCGGTTATTAATTTTACAGTGCTCACGGAGAACTGTAGAATTAACCCTCTGTTATGCGATGTCGCTTGTACGACAGCACATAACAGGGCGACAAGGGCTCGAGTGAAAGGGCTTTTTGAGCTCTCGCTTCGGGAAATATCTTCACACATAATTCGTCGAGGTCTTCACTAGCATGACATCGGAATGTACAGTGTGTTTGACCGGCGGAGACCTGGCGTTACGGAAATATCAGGGACGGGCGTGGTTCGGCAACCCGCACGTACCACGGTTCAAAGTCCGGTGCCTAATTGAGGACTATCGCAGGGCAATTCGCTGGACACGCGATCGTCGACCGGCGAATTCCGGTTTATTGTTATAACATGCTTTCCGGATGGGTCGTAGACCTTAGTTTTTTTGGTCGTCTACTAGGCGGGTTCATGTTGCAGACGCTGTTTTCAGAAGTGTAGCTTCTGCGAGTGGAATTGTCGGAAATAACATTTTTTTAAATCGTGATTTCGACGGTGTTTGCCGATATTTTTGGCAGCTTTGATAGAACTTATTATTCGATACTATATTACCATTCTTCGTGTGCGAGTTCCGTTGAACACCGTAATGCCAATCATGGTACAACAGATAGTGGCATTAACGAACGGTTCCTTACACCGCGACACTTCGCATATTATTATTTATCTTATTATTTTATTATTCTTCCACTATACGATGAATATTGCACGTAGGTCTATTTCGAAATGAATTTTCAACTCGTGCACTTTACGTCACGTGTCTGCGTGTCTTTCACTATCGCACACCACCAAGGCTACGGAGACAATGCAACATGGAATTATCGAAAGCGCCGGGGTTTACGAGTAGACGGAGTGAATGCCACGGATCTTTCCGACTGAAACGTGACGACTTCTCACTTATTTCACTCGGCTTATTCCACTATTTTCGAGTCACTGTCAAGGCTCCACAATGTGACTCGTGGTGTAATTTTACGCACTTGTGGAACACTTGCTATTTATACATTTGAATCTTTTATGTCGATGTATCAAGTATGATCGAGATATATGAGAATGATCGAAGTTTTGGACGTTCGATTTTAGGAATTGTTATCTGATGTTCCGGATATTAACTGGAATTATCGTATTTTTACACTTCGGCCGGTCCATAATCGCGATCGCCATTCTCATCATCGCTATATCCGCAGTTTTGAGTCACACACCGCGTTCGAGCCGAGCGCGTATTCCCGGTAACGATATTAGAACGACTATTTCCAACTGACTGTGAAAATACACTCCTCGCGAACGCGCGCGGGGCCAGCGACTGCTTTCTTGTCACATCGACGTAGCGGCCGAAATAACTTTCGTCCGTGTCTCTAGGTGTTTCTTGCTGCCCCACACGGCGCTGCTCTTCCGTTTAGTGTCAGCCTCGATACGCTACGGAGATCGAGCCAGCCGTGATCGACGGGTCAAAAGATCTCTTTCGGACTCTTCGCTCACTGTTTCCCAACTGTTTTCATCGGTGTATGCGCCGAGATTGTTTATTCGCGTGTGACGAGAAAGCAAAAGCAACCCTGCATGTCGATCCGACGAAAACTTGGTAAATTCCTTGGAGAACTCATGAATTTCATTAACGTTGCACTAGTTGACGAGTGCGCACGTCCCGAATCATCCAACTTCGGAATCTCCGGGATGAAATGCGTTTGAAAATCATACATCAAGCGACGAACACGGTGTACACGATGTGCGTACATTGCTTCCGCAAACGCAACTTCGTAGTTTCGAAGAGACAATATTATACTCCCCGTCGAGCGCCGTCAGAGTTTTCGTACTTTCCATGTCGTTAAATCAAATGCGAACGTTTCGGAGCGCCGATATCCTCGCCAGCGTATTCGTTCTCCAAGGTAAAACAGTAAATAGCGCAGGTATTCATGGTGCGCAGGGCAGACGAAGCGACATACGTTTTGCCAACGTTCGTTGAGAGTGGGCATGCACGGAAGGTGATGCAGTTTAACGTGTTCCGAGATTGCAGCGTAGGGTCCAACACGGTCCGCCACCCACGCTGCCAAGAATGAGAGCAATGGGGTTGAATGGCGGGTGTGAGCGAGCCTCGCGTGTACACCTGGTTGCATTCACCTCGGCAGTAGCGAACGGGCTGGAGGGTACAATTCCCGTCGAATTCGCGCTACGCCGAGCGTTAAATTCCTCCGAGTCTCGACGGTGAGGGAGATACATCGAATACTGTATAGATTGGATTGATATTCAACCCGCGAAGCAACGGAAACTGGATATGTATATCGAACGACCGAAACGAACGGGCAAGGCGCTCGGTCCGGAGATTTCATCGAATTTCGTCCGCCCACGATAAAATAGTCCGATTCAATGTCGACGAGGATGTTACATAAAATTATCATCGAATGACATCACGATTTTTTTTTCTTGGAGATAAAAAATTCTAAAAACCACTTGGAATACGAACCAAGTACCCGATACGTCGAGTGCTGCCTAGTTGAGGTATCAATTTGTTGGGTCATATTCCCCCCTCCCCCCCCCCCCCCTTTCTTCGTATGCCCTAACGCAATTCACTCGCTCGTGTCGAATAGCAAGACATTCTCGAGTGCAGTATACACTAGCGAGCAAAAAGTAAACCGAGTCGAGGTCGAGGTCGTAGCACAGAAGTGGAAGCCAAGAGTCGAAAAGCAAAAGCTTGAAACGAGGAAACCTACTGCGGTTCAGCTAAACGAGAAGCCCCGAAAAATTCACCCGACAAAATTTACTTTCTCGAGAGTCCCTCCGACTTACACCGCTTCCTTCTCATTCCTATTCCCCGCACTTCGTCGAGAATACGAGTGGAGAACTGGAGAAAACTCTACAGAATTTTTTCGAACCCGCGGTTTTTTTTTTAAATATGTATATATATATATATATATTTATACAGGTACGTGTGCGCTGTGCAAACGTACTTCGCGTACGACGGTGCGGCTCGTCGAGGCTGCTCTTCCAACGATGGTCTTCGGAGAAACGGAAACACGGGTTACTCGGAGACTTTGCACAGGGACCCAGCGCGGTTTGTGCTCAGAAGCTGCTCGCAGAAAATTATAAGACCGCCATTTGGTAAGCACGACGTTAGTTATCGCTGCCCCGGTAGTTCGGGTGTACGTGCCGAATCCGAGGGTAAACTCCGCTCGACAAGGACCACGCCGCCGCGTCGAACGAAGTTGCCTCTCCGTTCCACAATTATCGTCGAACCAGGATTCTCCTAGAATTATTTGAAAAAAAAAAAAAAAGCGGGTTACCTCGGCGGCGCCGGTTAGGAAAGAAACTTGCCGCGAGTGGAACTCGCATCAGAGCAATCGGCAAGAGTTCCATTAGATCAGACTTTGGAAACCGGTTCCGCGATTTCCTAGTCGGTAAGCTGTAATTTCCCGGAGACTTCCGAGCGCAAGCTTCATTAATGCAATGGTCAGTTGCATTAACGAAACACCGATTGTAGCGTGAAACGTACATTTGTGGTAGCGCGATGCATTTGGTATTATGGATAAAAAAAATGACACGCGGGTTATATTCGAGGACACACGGTCTTGGCTTTCCGCTGTAATCGCGACGCGGCATTTAGTTGCACTTGTCGCAGCGTGGTCACAACGCGGAAAAGGTATCCAGAGCATGTCGCTCCACGTCTTGAATTACCCGCGGACGTTCCTTCGCGGTGTCTCGCTCGTAGGTATATGAACGTACACCGTGCATATATGTCCCACGCCGACTTTCAACTTTTATTTTATACACGTTAATATACCGGATCGAATTGCCGCCATGACGCTATTTATTTTCAACTGATAAAATCATTTTTCTTCTATTGATGCGGTAAGGCGACCTTAATATACCAAATTGTAAATTATAGGTCCCATAATAGTGACAATATCACGATGCGAATAATACCAATAATAGCACGTACAGTGTCAAACTAGAAACTGTAATTTAATAAAGCTGATTAAAAAACTCGAATTTCCTAAGGTTGGACGGTCCGATACGAAACTCCGGAACATTGCCAAGGGAACGTGTACACATTTAGCTGTGTGTCGGATCGTTCGAATGATCGGGAGATCAGTTTATCGGCGTGTGTGAAGTCGTTGATACGGTGATGGGATTAATTGCCATATTTACCGAGGTTCGGGAGTGTCGCGCCAAAAGTTAGCGAAGGGGAGTTGGAGCGAGATCGAGAATCAGGTTAATGAAGTCCAAGTGAGCGGAAACGAGCTTTCGAAACTTCCATCTCCCTCCCATTCGTGTGTGTCACCTGGTACGCACAGAATTATCAAATTTGGGAGATATTTCCCGTTAGTCGAAAGTCACTCGTAAAACTGAAAAATAAAAACGTCCAGCGATTCCGTAAACATTGTTCAAAAGTTCATCCGCAATGTTTAATTTTCGACGCGCGCTCTTTCCTTCTCACCGTCGAGCTCCCTTTGACCTTTATCTCCACCTTGTATTTACTAGCCTCGCCGTGTACACCGCTCGCATCGCATCCCGGTGCCTCTCCAAGGGATGATACTTAGGAGGGTGGCCTCCGGCAACAGCCAAAGCTCTCCGGCTTCCGGGTGCATTAGGAAAATTGGAGATTCTCCAACTTTACGACTTTGCGATCGGGACGAACGAGAGTTTAGCTGCCGGATGCAGCAACGGCCTCGTCCGAAGAGCCGACGTAAACCGAGTGCGAAAAGTTATAGCACGTGTATATACAGTTAAATATGGGTGTATATATATATATATATGTATATATAGCACGTATATATAATAGAATCGCCACGATGTCCGCGAAACTTGCACTCGAAATCCGAATGTCTGTAGCTAATTGCTATGGCCGAATCTTTTGCAACGGCTGATAAAAACGTGACCGATGAGAATACACTATGCTTGTCCGTTAATTATAACGAAAGAAATTATTTGATTCATGTTGATAATGGTCGCGATTTCAGAGGATTTCTTCCTCTCTGCATTTATTATCAATATGATAGTGAGAAATTTTGAGAGAAATGAATTCTCCGAAATTTTTAAACTCACTTATTGCAACTCAATTTAATGAGAATTCGAACGTTAGCGTAATAAATGAATTCGTTTATTAATTAAAACGTGATTAACTGTATTGAAATTTCGATTCGATGAGCCGAAAAGCTTACACATCACGTATAAACAGATAGCATATTAATGTATGACAGAATCTCCTCGATGTCCGAAAAACTCGCACTCAGAGTCCCGATAACTGCAACTAATTGCCGTGGAAAAAGCTCTTACAACTGCTAATAAAAGCGTGTCCGATGGCGCAACACTGTAATTAACCGTGATGAACCGTAACGGACAAATATGCATAAATTATATTGAAATTTCAAGAGAGCAATATTCTCGGCATTTTCAACCCTCTCGCATGAGCCGAAAATTCGATTGGAGCATAATTATATTGCAAGGTCGATATGTATAAAATAATGAACGCCGCGCTTTATTAAGAAGCAATTCGTCAAGCTCTAATAAGTTTTATTGAGTTTCACTTTGAGGATAAAATAATTGTTTCGAAAGTCAGTAACGGCGAAGAATTGAATAAAGCCAGCGGGGAAGAATAGTCGTATACGCGAAACGAGATTGGATGGAGAATGGAACCCGCCCTCTCGACGCTAAGATAAGAGAGAAATATTAATTTTCAGCTCGGCCTTTGTTTATATATTTAAAGATGCCGGGAACCGTCGTCTACCTCGGACGGGATGGTCCGGACTCCGGAGGGGTAAACAGCGCCTCGCTATCATCGTCTACTCGGCAACCGCACGCCCACCACCCACCCTTCAGACTTCCTTCATTTCGAATATCTTGTTCTCGCTTCTCTCTTCCGATAAATTCCTTCCTGCTGCATTGTTTTTTTTAATTAATTTTTTTTTTTAAACCATTCGTAAAAGAAATGTGGTTGAAGCCCGAGTATCAAGAATATGGGTTTTTAAAAATGGAATCGAATACGTTTTATGTAATATTTTTTCTCAAAATTCCGGACGTGAATGTAGCTCGTGCGAGTGGGCTCATTAAGCGTTTCGCGATTTTTTTTACCAGGACTAAAGGAATTAGCTTTGGGAGGTAGAATTTTTTCTTGCATTTAATTCTAAACGGTAAAAGCTCGAATAGCGAGAGTTTTTAGCGAGAAAAAGGTACCTTCGAGCTCGGAGTCCTATGAAAATTAGAGCCTTAACTCTGCCAGCTCCGTTTTTCTTCGCAGCAGAAATCCCACGGGTGCAAGCCCGGGAACGCCTTGGGTCTTATGCAAAGGTTGCTTTCCCAACGTTTTTACTGCCGCTCGCAAGCTTCGCCCCTAGGTTGAACAGTGGCCGTTGGTCCGTTCGAAGAAAAATCGCTTCCAACCTCCTCCAGCACAAGAATCGCAAAAGCGTGAATAAACTACTGGGTGCAAGGATGTTTGGACCAAGGCAACCTTTTCTCTCGCCTCTGATACTGCGGAGGATGTATCGGAACAACGATGAAATAGTATAAATATTCATTAACGTAGTAGCGACGCGATGCGGACTACGAACGAACGAAGCGAAAACAACGAATGAGCCGGAAGTCCATCGACGGAATGAAAATTCGTCGCACTTCAATTCGTTCGCTATCCCAGTGTGGATCGATCTTTTAAAATTAAATGATCCAATTTTCTTTTTTTCAAAGTCCTGGAATGTCCTGCCAATAACTATCCAGAAGGGACAACGATTGTATCGCAGCGACCTCTGGAAGTCCCAAAGATCGGAGCACGAACGAGAAGGAAGTGCAATCCATTTGCTTTTTCCGTTGAAAATTCAAAATAAATAAATTCAATCAATACATTTTTTTTATGGCTGGATTTATCCATCGGTTCAGTGTGCGCTAGGGCTGCAGAGTTGACCGCACGATCGTTGGCCGCCGAAGGGCGAATGAAAAATGCAATTATTGGGAACCATCGAAGCTGCCAATGACTGTACGGGGGAAGCAACGTCTATGCCACCGAGCTTTTTTGCGGGCACACAAAAATCGAGATCCCGGTTCGAGTCGAAAAGCCGATAGCGTGGAATACACATTGCGGTTGAGCGAGGGTTCGCAGTCTCGACGTACCGCAGAGGTGTACAGAGAGGAGCGCGCCACAAACCACGGGGTGAGCGAGGTGGAAAAGTATACGACCCTCGGCGGTGCAGCAACGGAAAAGCAGTGCGGGATGTTTTGTCCCGCGACAACGGAGAGACAGGGAGGGAAATAAAGAGAGGGAGGCGAGCCGAAGCTTTTAACTTGTTCCCGGCGAAATGGGAGAAAGAAAAATGAACGTAGACGAATATAAAGAAAGAGAGGAGGCGAGCGGTGAGTGCTGGAGTACGAGAATAAAAGAGTAATCTTTAAAGGAGACCAGAAAACCTGCAGGGAGCCGTGACTCGGATAACGTTAAGCTCGCACCGTGGACGAGGCCTTCGTTCCGAGTCTCGCACACCCATTTAGCGAGGAGGGAAATTAGCGCGCAGACACCGGGCAATATACAGGATTGGAATAAATTTACGAGACTGGATGCGCCGGATTAATCCGCGTTCTCGACTGATTTTTGTATCTTTCTCTCACTGAGGTAACTCCTTCGTTCTGTTATGTATTTTTTTCCTGCCGCTTCGTCCTCTCGACTCGTTGCAGAAGATAAACGGATAGACGAGAGAGATAGGGTGAGAAAGAGAGAGAGGGACCGCGAGTGATATAGAGGAGGCCGAGAAAATTAATACTGGCTCCGAATCCATAAATAATAAAAATTTAATAATAATACTTTATTCTGCGTTTCTGCTCTCGCGTAATTCATCGCTCCCTGGCTTTGTACTTTACTTCACGGAAAGCTTGAACGACAACAATGGACCTCCATATCTCGATGTAGGGTAAACACAAGGAATAAACGGCCCGGTTTAACACAATTAATGTATAGACCAAATCATGTTCATCGCTTCTACTCTGTCTATTGAGAATATTCCTCTCAGCGGGCGAACAATGAATACGTAAATTTTGGCATATCAATGCAGTACATAAGGCAATTGGGAGGTGGTACATAGCGAGATAAGAGGCACTCTGCAAGGTAACTACTTTCGTCGTAGACACTCGATGATGTAGCGCATCTATCCCAATTTTCGTTGGACGCGGGCAGAGTTTTGCATAGAAATTTCTTGAATCGGGGCGAACACGCCGGAGGAGGCAGACACGCGGTTCTCGGGCAAATTCGAAAACTTGTCAGCGCCGAACCACTCCCCCAGACGACGCGGAGAGTTTAGCTCGGGCTCGACTGCGCAGAAAGCGAACACCATCGTCAGCAGAAAAAAATATATATACATAAAAGTGAGATTTATTCGGAACTCTCAGACAACTGGATTTACCTGCGAAGCTACTTCACGGAAAAATATAGCTCGTGGTTGGGTAACCTGGAACCCGGCTGTAAGGAACGTGACATATCTGCGGTTTCGTATTCCTTCGGCTTGTCACTTTATTGCCGTTTTGTATTTCTTGTCTCGTTCCTCGTTGCGTAACAGGCGCTTTTATAGCCTAATAACCATATTCTTACTGTACATATAGGTGACTCCATGATGATGCAGAGCTTTTGTGTTCTCTCCCGCTCATTCCACCTACCGCGTATTTTGTACGTATCGCACCTTGGTCATCGATCACGTTGTTCGTGGGCGAAGAAAATTTTTCATCGAAATTTACGTATTTATCCTCGAAAAAATAAAATTACGAAATTTTTTTTTATATTGTCAGCTTTTAGGATCATTTAGTCTAATGGCGAAAGGAAGACCTCGGATTATTAGTTAATCATAAATGAGCGAATTTCACTTGGGCATGGGACATTAAATATATTTGCGAATATATTTATGAACGTGTTCATTATGTAACTGCTCGGAATTATCTTTAGGTAATTTTCAGGCGAGAGCGAATAACGGATTGAGCGTTGCGCCGTACATCAACGCACATGACACGACGGTAGACGAGAAACATGGAAAAAAGTGGGAATGCATATAAAGACCGGGCGACATGTTATGGATTCAGCAGACGCGAATGGGGGTGAACACGTCGCCGTTGATATATATTTGCAACGTACCGAGAAACGATCGGTCGGACCGTCCCACCGTGTCCGTCATTAATACATAGGAAGCGCGAATTGCATGCGCCCGTACGCCGGACCAAGAGGAATTGTGGTCCGTTCGTTAACGGACCGCAGTCGCCTCACCCAACTCCCACCCGGTCGCTCGTTAATGACCGACAGCAGAAAAAGCGTCGATAAAGTTTCTTTTTTTCTTTTTTTTTTTTTTTTTACTCTTTATTATTTCTTTACCATCCGCACGTGGCACGGAAGTTCGAATTCGATGAAAGTCGACATTTTTCAACGGAATTGCCGTGTCCCTCGTACCGATTCGAGGCATGGCACAAAAAACCAAAGACAATCGTGGAGCCTCCGTCATTTTACGTGAAGTTTTTGTCGTTTTCGTCCTCCCATTTTTATTTTAATAGCCATCGCCGCGCAGAGAGTTATATTGATCGTAACCGCGAGTTGTTATTCATCGGTCTTGTCGTTTCGCGGCTTCACCATTGTTCGACGCAACGCGGAAGGCTCGTCGCGGGAAAGATTGTGCCGAGTTTCATAACAGCTCAAAGTTGTGTAACGTTCGTAACGTACACATGAAAAAAAGGGGGCCGCCTCGGTGGTAGAGTCCATAAAATTTCATGCCATATCGAGACCTACTATTCCAATCTATCGCATCAACTTGAGTCGTTTGGGATTTTTTTAATACATTTTTTTGTGATTTATTTCTCTCTACACATTTTCCTTGTAAGGAAACAAAAAATTAAAATAAATCGACCAATTTTATGTTTCATTATTTCATAGATGCCATTTTAGTATTATTGTTATTATGCAAAATTGATAGTTTCGGCACCTCCAATATGCTCGATCTTGTTCGGATTTTCCATAGCACGAGTGTTCGTAATTTCCTCTTCTTTGAAGCCTTAAGTTGGATTTTATCGGATATTCGATGGTCCTCGACTCGGCCGACTCGCGGAAGGAAACGCTCGTTGGAAGCAGAAAAATTGGTCGCGTTTGTCGGGCCGGACATGTCGGACGAAAAAAAGGAACCTATGTCGTTCGCGAGTGTTCCGGCACTAATCTACCCAATTTGCGCGCCCGCGACCCCACGAGGGGAAGCGGAAGGAAACCGAGAGGACGACGCGTGCGTTTGTCAGCCCCTCTGAATGATAAATAGAAGTGTGGGGGCGGTGCGGTCGTCCTCCCGCCAGTTTGCGGCTATTATGTTGCTGGGATGCGGGTCGAAGAGAGGGGACGAGGAAACGCTCGGGGCGTCGTGGACCGACCGGAAGAGATGGATCCATCGCTGGAGTCTGCGGCTCGTTAACCCCGCAAATGCCTATGACCGATCTGCGACCAGGACAAACAGTCAATCAACGCGCAAACATAAAATCAATTTGTGTCATTCAATTACTTCCGAAACTGTGACGTCACTTTGTTTGAGCTTTACAAAATGTAAACGGCAGCTCCGCTCGGCTCATGTGAAAAAAAAGTGGGTAACCTTCGTTCCAATTCGCCACTTTCTTCGTTTTGCCCCGGCCATAACGTACAACAAGCTAATCATATCGAGAAATGAGACATGACTTGCTAAATTTCACGAGGGTTCATAAATCGAATTAGTGTATACTCTCATGAATCTTCTCGGGACGGATGCGAAGATAGGAAGACAGAATGAGCCGGGAAATCTCGTCGACAGCCACCGCGGAGGTGAAGGTAGAGGAGCATGGGGCGTTGAAGTTACGGAAGTTGGAAACTTTCCGGGTGTTTGCACTGGTGGAGAGGCGCAGACGCGTCGTCGACGAAAACGAGGGCGATGACGCCAGCGTCGAGTACGAATAGCCGCGCTGACACGCGATCGTTGCAGTTTAAAAAGCGAAACGTCGTGACGACAATCTCGATGAAGAACGTCGGGACCTTCTGGTAATTCGGAGGAAAATTAGTGCATGTACTTTGCGAATCGAAGTAGCAAACGTAATTTTTTTGTTTTTTCACGAATAGTGAATTCGTGAGAAAAATAAAATAAAATGAATCCTTCGGAGGAAATTCGCGAAAGCAGCGAAGTTGACCCGAGACGGTTCATTTTATGTAATCTGATTCATTTTTCGCGGACTCTTGGCGAGTGAGCAGTGTCTCGGTGTGAGGAACTTGAAAAAAAATTAGAGGTAAATAATAGATCATTTGAGATACGTTTGATCGACGAGGAGAGAATAATCGATTTTTATGATGAACGAAAAAAAAAAAAAAAAAAATTCGCAGAAGCAACACAGCTCACCCGAGACAGTCGATGCGATGCGGATCGTTTAATGTATCGCGAGTTTCACGCGAGCGGATACATAAATTGCGATTCGCGATATTGGATTACTTGAAATTCGTCTAGTTCGTCGACGACAGAGAGAGAGTTTACTCGATAATTGCGTGATCTCGGGTTTGTGGAATTTATAGTAGAATCCGGCTTTGGTCGAATTAGAGTAAATTACCGCGCGCGGATATGGGTATTAGGCAGTGAATTATCGTGTGCAACCCGGTCGGCATCAGCAAGAGATGTGTCTCGAGCGGCGGGAACACCGGCAGCTAAGTGTCAGCACTCGTTGTACAACATCGGCAAAGTTTGCTTGATTAATTTCTGAGGACGCGGAATTAAATTGGGCGCGTGGAGTCGCGGTGGGGAACGGGACAGGATTGATGAGCGAGCTTGAGCGAGGAATAGAAGAGAGGATTGGTGGAAAGCGAGAATGGCGAAGGAAGTGGGTGAAGAAGCGAACAAGAACGAGGACGGCGATAACGCACGTCGGGTGTCGACAAGCTCGAAGCGGTCGTTACTACAGTTTCGACGACAACACTAACGGGCAATCGGGTTTCGAAAATAAGCTGGTGTTACTTAGTTCGAAATCAAGCTCGATTCCTACCAGCGTCAGAGATCTGATTTTAGACGACGAAGGAGCTACCGAAGTGCTGACAATTTTTTTTTTTTTTTTTTTTTTTTTTTTTTTTCCACGAGTATTTAACAGGATTACAAATTGGGGCATCGCAACGTGTCCAATAAACCAATATTCATTTATCGGACACGGGGCATGTGAATGTTCGATGATTTTGTTTCGTCTACGAAGTACAACTACACTTAATGCTCGCTATATAAATATTCTCGAGAGGGTCTCTTATTACTCACATGTCTCGTGTCCGCGGCGAGAAGTGGTGTGTGTGCCTGCAACAACGAGGGTCCGATCGGTTACATGAGAATCGCTCTTCTATCATCACCGTCGCAATATCGAAAGATATATTTTTTTAGTGAGTTTTTTTTTTCAAATCATTCCTCAGGCAGCAACCTTCATGCGGGGTGGTGGAACAGGCAATTTTCACTCTTTGCATTTTTTCTAATATCAAACTATAATTTTCTACGTACGTGTGGATTTGATAATTTAAACCTACTCTAATATAAAATAAGGCAGACGAGAATGTAATAGGTCGAGGTGCGTAAGAATGCTCGAATCCCTATGGCACCTTTGATAACTGCCTTTACCGTTGCAACTCGACGTTCAGACTCAGAACTCTGAGAATAGGACGGGAGAGAGTTCCGATAATTGTCAATGAGCAAAGTTCAATCCGACTGCAGACGTGTTCCATTTTGGCAACACTCCACTTTTTGCTGATTGCATCGACGACCGTGTGTGTTTGTCAACTTTTTTTCGTGTTTCTCCCCCGTCTGTTTCCTATCATTTGTGCGACCCCGCATGCAATCAATTTCTCGTCAACACGCATGACCAGATCGCTCTGCTGTGATCCGCCGACAAAATGAAACCGGGTGAAAAACAAATGGCATGCGTACGGATACACCGGCATGTCCTCCGCTTCGCTTCACAGATCCCCGATAATTTTACAGGGATATTCTTTCAGCGTTCCCGCTATTGCCAATTTGTACACGTGTACGATCCGTCCTCATTAGATTCGATGCCCTGGGACGTTCGTATCGGAGATTCGATGAACCATGCGAGAATTTTCCTTTTATTTCCTCGTAAAAATTTCCACCATCAGCCGTTAATGAGATACAATCGTTATTCCTTTGTGGAGATGCTCCGATAAACGCAGGCCCGAGAAAATTTTTCCAATTACACGCCGAAATCCCTGGGAGCGTAACAGTCGAACGCAATTCGAGAAAAACCCCACATGTAACTGAGACTCGTACCGCATACAGAATATGTTCGCACCGCAAGGAACAAAAGGGCTGTTCAAGGGTATTTCTTCTCTTTCACATTTTCTAGCCCTTCGGTGGAATGTAAATGACTACGGCGACGGTGTTTGGGTTGCGGTACCGTTACCCTTTTATTCTTCGCGTACCAATTAGTGGGGAATCATAAAGGGAATGCACGCCGTAACTAGCAGACCCGTCTGGTTGGAAGTTGCAGCGGATGCTGCATCTCCTACTTGGTGCGGATGCTGGATCTGTACAGTAGCTTACGTCGCAACATCGGTATATACGTAGCTACGTGTCGCATTGTCATTTCGGAGAGGCTTGTTAGGAATCCGCTGAATAGGAATCGAAAGTGCATCCCCCATCGCCGACGTTCTCGCTGCAGCTATCCTGCGATTCTTTTGTTCGGATCGAGGATAATTACGGTCTAGCTTGTCTCTATCTCCGCGGCTGTCGCGAGATAATCACTAAAAGCACGTTAGTTATTCCAAGCTCCTCTTCACAACCAATCTCACGATTCGGCGCTCTTTTTTTCTTTTTTTTTTTTAATGCAGTTGGGCTCGGTTGCGTCTTGACGCTTATCACGGGCGGAGCCGATGGAGACGAGGCGACTCGTCGCCAAAAAAAAACATGATTATCGGAGACTATTCACCGTCCGTTACATGGTGTTTACGTATAATTATTTTCGCACGAAGTGTCATAATATTCTGGCGATGTTTCCGCGCGCTGTGCAGGTTAAAACTAATTGCAGCATTTACGGGTCCGAGGGAGCTCGGGAAAATCGCTGAGGAAATGTAGGGCCGCGCGTGGTTTCCGCGGCACCCCAGCTCGGTCTGGCCTCTGTCCGCGAACCCTCCAGTCGAGGGCTTTGCTGAAATGAGAAAGGGCGGGGAGGACAAGGTAAAGCGTGATTATGAGGCTCGTTAACACAACCCAAAGCGTAGAGTGGTTTTGGAGAAAGAAGCATCACAACCGTCACAAACCTATCCCATTTCCCGGTTCAACTCGGTTCAACGCCTTCGCAGACGCATCGTCGTAGAAGTCCAATGATAACGACTATTTATCAAAGAACACTCAAAGATGTTTCTGCAGTAAAAAAAACCTCGGTTCGGGTTTTATCAGCGAATCCTTATTTTCTCATAATTCCCACTTCAGATGTCTGGTCTGTCTCTATCACGCTATCGGTATCGGATCGATGATATCGGATATGATGTAACTAAAGTATATTTGCGTTTGTGTATCACAGTGCATTGACGGACTCGTCAAAGACGAAGTTTGACGTCGTGTCACAAATTTGAAATTGGAGCTTTTTGACAATGTTTGCCTACAAACGTCGAATAAACGTCTGGAAAAATAAAGGTTGCTCTACGAACAAGCAATAGGGTTAAAAGTCATGGAAAAACCTATCTTAATTATTGTCACGATTTCGATGTCGTGTGACATCTCACCTAGAGTATTCTCGCTGTTGAGACAAATGACTTGTCGTCCTTGCGTCGCTTCCACGCGCGTCCTCTCCAATGATCTTCTCCACCACGAAGAATATATTACCTCTTCGAGTCATAAAGGAGCTTTATGCGTTCCCGAGTACGAGGGAATCCCGGGCTCGAGTATAAACGCTGGTGCGTAGAATTTCACGATCATATCCGAGGATTTCTTTCTTGCCTCAGTTCTTCTTCCATTACAAGTATATTTCCCGTTACGTTTACGACTCGGAACGGATCCTCAAGATGCACCGAGTCGATTACCCGCTGGTGAAGTTATTTCGCACCGCTGTTTTATTACTCGCGCAAGCACGACTCGTCGCAGATCGCAGTGGCTCTGCATAAACGTGGAATCTAATAGTCAATGTCGATGATTAACTCGGTGCGAAATTCCCTCGACATTCGTCAATTAATCCGGATAGCGAACCGCACATAGTGTTCTTAAAATTTGCGTCTTAGAAAAAAATTGATGGATAAATGAGATAAAAGAAGTTTATATATAGCTAATTTACGGAAGCCGTGAGCTAAGAGATCGATTATCCCAGAAGCTCGGGGATGATACTTCATCATAGAATAAAACGTTGGTAACGCGAGAGTGAAAATTAGCAGCAGCGCGGAGCCTCGCGACGTCCCATATATTTCCAGGGTGTTTTAGCGTGGTCGAGCGAGTCCAGGACTTTCAAGAAAGTCTCGGCAATTTTTTCGTACCCCTCTCAGTCGCCGTGAGACGCTGTGCGAAAATCCGCGAAGACGTAAAGCACGACCTCAGCGCTTCTCTGGCGCCTAACTGCGTCGTTGTTGCATCGCCGTCGCGCCAATGCCGCTCGAATTTTCCAAGAATTTCGAAAATGTGTGAAACAATTCGTTCATTCATTCATTCATTCAATTCAAATTAATAGAAAAAATTGCTATATTTTTTGGCCCACTGTCTTAAGTGTAATGCGAATTTTTGCTAGGATTGATTTCAACTTCTAACGAATCCTTTTCCAAGTTCCGAGTGTCTCGTGAGGACGATTCTGAGACATTGAGCGAGCGATAAAATTTTGGCGTGTAAACGAACGAGGACCTTAGGCGAAAAAGCGGCGTTCGAGCAAATTTTGGCCCCGGTTGATAATTGGACGAGTGAGGAACGAGCGACACTCGTATTTACGTCTATCAGAGAATTTCTGCACCCGGAAATTCTCGATGAATTCGCGGTATAGCTGTGTATGTCTGTCGCAGCCGACATCACCGGTGGCTCGTCGTTCCCGATGTGAAAATCAAATTACCTTACCGCTCGTTCTGCTATGTCGCACAGGCTCGCAGACAACCGAGATAACGGTCAGAAATTCTACACCTGTGAGTTTTTATTTTTTTTTCCCTTTTTCACTTCGCAGCCGGCTCGTGTGATCTCTTTCGGCGGATGCTCAGAGTTTTTTGTCTTACGAATTCGACCGTGTCGACTCCGAAGCCGAAAAGTGCAGATGTCGACCCGAAAAGAACGAATCGATCCCGCGTTCACGCTCAATAAATTCGTGAATTTTCCTTCGTACCGTAAAATATTCCACGGGCAAAATTTCAGTCGCGAATCAGCCGGACCGATGAAGAAAAAAAAAAATTCAACTGGTATTTCGCAACAGTCGACTAGTGGTGTTTATCTTTGGGAGATTAATGCTTGTTACGAGTGTACTATAACTGTACAAACATAGTAAACAATAGAGTATGTGGATTCCGTAATCTGACACACCGTATCGCCGACCTGGAATTTTATCAATGAACGAACAGCGGTTGAGTATTAAAAAAAAAGGGAGGGGTTCGGGGCGAAGCAACGGGTGAAATACCGTTGATAATAAGGTTTGCGGTCGCGTGCTCGGTTATCACTGTGGCGTGAGATAATATTGCGGAACCGTGGAGTTCCCGGCCCGCTCAGCCCCCGAAATGCACCTAATTAAAACCGAGGCTGGCTTGCTCCGAACCTACAACGGCACAGCTCGGTTGACGTCGAGCTGGAAAAATAGAAACAAAAATATTCCCATCTTTGATAAAATGACAAAATTTCTTGCGTGAAACTCGCGCGAAAAATCGCCCATAAATCGGGAATAATGTTTCTGACTTTGTGACCAACGTACATTTGGCTCATGAAACTTACACCTCCTACTCCAAAGTGTTTTCCCATGTCAAAAGATTAGGATCGCATTGCATTTGAAAGTACAGGCGATGCCTCACGAATTTTCGGGGTAATCGTCAAGATCGGCAGACAGCGCAGCAGCGTTTCGTTGATTCTTATCAACGATCGTTCAGCGTTGACTCAGCTGGTGCTCAATTCGTTTCGAAGACGAATTGAGCACCAGCTCAATTCGTCTTCGAAACATCGATAAAACGCCTTGGTTAGTGCAACAAAAATGTTTTTTTTTCGATCGAAAAAATTGGAATTAATTCATCCAAATAATTGTTGAATAAAACAATTTTTTTTGTTCAGCTTTGATGGTTTTTTTCACTTCGTCAATTGCCTGACCGATTTTCGGTGTAATCGTCGAGTCTGCCGGACTGCGTTCCGTTGAATCTTATCAACGATCGTGCTGCATTGACTTGGCTGGTAGTCGATTCGTTCCGAAAACAAACATCGAACGATCCGAGGCGTCGACAGAGAGCTCGGAGCCGCTTGCGGCTACGCCAAGGCACGACCAGTCGTCGAGCTTTCCGTGTGCGTTCGCGATCACGTAAGTTATATAGGAAAGGGTACAGCCGGGAAAGCCATAGAATTGGTATAGTCTGGACAGCCACTTTATACAGTCTCTATCGATTTGCCGTGGCTATTCCAGCTGTATTCAATTACTGGCACACGAGATTGAGCTCACGTACGCTCTAGGCAAGCGCAAACTCCTCGATTGAAAAACCCCGGACGATCAATGAGCCGAAGCGGTACGCAACAGTCCTTCCGCAAACTTATTGTATCGCAAGTGGCTGGCAAAGAAGAGGAGTGCACGAAAACTTCATTCATCACGACCGAATGTCGGGAAATATTTTGCATAGGGTTCTGGTCCATTTTTCCCTACCGAATAATAAATTCTACGATAAAATGGTTGAACTGTTTGAATTGTTAAATTGTCGACGTCACGGTGCGACGACTCTTAACGCTGTACCGCATCTGATTCTGTATATCTCGTAACGAGAGCAATGTCGAAAAAAGGTACTCGGGCAAACGCGGTTGACAAACGCACGGATTTCACAATGGGGAAGAAAAAATGCTGTGTCTCGAGTTGCTTCCTCGTTGACCTCGGTGCGCTTCGCGGGACGACAGCAATTTTTGCAGTCGAGGAAACCAGCAATAACGTGCCAGCGGATCCCCAAGAAAGTTTTTTTTTTTTTTTTTTTTTTTAATATACATTTCTCGACTCTGATGTCACGGCGAGAGAAAAATCCCGGACTTTAGAGAATCGCGGACCAATGTTTAACAATTGGTTAGTCCGATATTGCTGCTCAGTTTCCCGCGGAAAAATCACATCCTGTCCATTCCGTTCCAATAGTACGTTGAGAAAAAAAAAAATCTCGCACTGGTGCGAGAAAAAGTAATTTTTTTCGGCTTTTCGTTGACTCAACAATTTTTATTCATCGAAATGAATTATTTTTTTTCTACTCGGCAGTAGGCTCGTCTTCATTGTACCAGAATCCAATCTTGTTTTCAGGTTTTTCAGTGAAAGTGACTTTCGGACATACCGGATTGATTTTTTCTCGCAAAAACGCAACGGGAAAAAAAAATTAAGGTAAGAGACTTTGAAAGGATGGGTGAATAGGTAGTTTAAAGTGTCGGCCGGCTGGAAGCCGCCTTGACTCACTCGGACTCGTAACAGCCGTCTCGTACATATACAGTGAAGGAGCGCCGGCATAGAAGCTCGCTGGTCACTGTCCGTGGGGTGAAATACGTTCGGAAATACAAACGGGCATCCATTTGTCGACTGTCGGTCGGCACTGGACGAAGCCGGAGAGCCCGTCCGCGAGCACCGAGAGTTTTCCCTTGGCCATCAAGCTCACTCCCCGCACCTTTTTCGTTCGTTCCGGATCTCGTATTTTCTATTTCGCTTTCCTACACGTTTTCGCACATAACCTTGGCACAGCCTCCTATCTACCACCAGTATTCCTCGCCGGAGCTGCCTCGCTGTCCAGAATGGCCCACTCCATTTCTCAGCGAGTCCAATTTGCCGAAAAATGGGAAAACCCGAGAGACCAAACCGGACGATCGTACGTAAGTGGCGATTCATCTGTCCGGATTTGCCTGACCGGTGTCGAACCGAACGGGATGAAAGCGCTCCGATGCACACTTGTGGCCAACTCCGGTTACAAACTTTTACGGCCAATCGCTCGTCGAAGACGCTGTGTCTTTTAGAATCTAACGGCGCTCTCGGACTCTCCGGAGGATTTGCAAGGTGACGAAACTTCCGTGAGTTCGAGTAAGGTCGGAAAGGACTCGTTTCGTGGTGGCGACAGAAATGAGAAAGGTGGAATGGAACGTTTCATTGAACAACAAGGTAGAAAAGTGCGAAATTTTTGCCGAGTGTGGATTTTGCTGCGAGACTGAAGTTTGGCTCTTTGTAAATGTTTTAACCCATTTTTCACGGGTTAAATCACGGGTAAATTATTTTTCGGAGGACTTTGCGGAAAAAAGTAAAATGTCGTTCACCCCGAGAGAAAGCGCGTATTTTTTTGTAGCGCGAGACGTTCAGAAACTATACGGCATGATGCGTGATTGACGCTGTCTCGTAAACTCGATATAAGAAACCGAGGCGTGGTTTTGAGGAAAATGAAGAAGAATTCTTATACATCAGACAGTGCGACGGCGTGTGACGTTACGGATGATAATAACGTCGGTACTCAACTATGCGTCGCAGATAAAAGTCTTCCGTCAGACACAGCGAACGCCGTGCGGTTTACTTACCAGCAGGAAAATATGATTTTTCAGGATATAAGTCGGATTCTGTACGATGGCTCGGCTACGCAATCCATCACCGGTGCAGGTGAATGCCGTGTGTCATCCACCTGTTTCC
Source organism: Listrodromus nycthemerus (assembly GCA_963978505.1). Taxonomy (NCBI): domain Eukaryota; kingdom Metazoa; phylum Arthropoda; class Insecta; order Hymenoptera; family Ichneumonidae; genus Listrodromus; species Listrodromus nycthemerus. The sequence continues at coordinate 1,152,051 of OZ021680.1, forward strand.
TTGTGACACTGCGCGTTGTGTCTCTACAGCAAGTTTTTATCAAAATTCTCTCACAAAAAAAAAATAATTCATGACACGAAAAAACATGGAGGAAAATTTAAGAATTAAAAGTGGAGGTAACAATTTTTTTTTTTTCATCCGGACCGCACTAGCGAATTTTACTTATTGATATATATTTTCGGTGCACGAAGCGATGGTATTTTTAATAACGAAAAAGAAACAATCACGAGATACTTGTTGCAAAATCTCATCAAATACTCGAAGCGTTCGTATGAAAGCGGTGTTTCCGTGTCGTATGCCGTGGACTGAAAGACCGTCGTGTTTCTCTGTCGATAAATTGAGCGAGTTAAACGAGACGAGAGGAATGCTTTTTACAAGCGTATATACCTTTATATATACGCTGGCCGTGTCTCGGTAGAAGAGCGAAAAGAAGCCAACGTTAACCTGCCTGGGAATTTTGCGACCTGATGCATCCCTCTGGGCTCCGGGGCTCGGATACACATAGCTCTGTTACACGCTATCCGAGCACATGAAGAACATTAAAGCGACGTAATTAATCCGCGTTCTCGACTGATCGGGCTGTAGAAGCGTATCCGCTTATGGCCCTCCGGGAGGCGAAACAGGATGGATGGAGTTCAGACTATACGTATATAGAACAAACTGTATCATTGTAGGTTTTATAACGCTTTTTAAAAGTTGTTTCTACCGTACGACCCTGAGAGAGGAATTCATAAAGACAAAAACAATCGTAGGGTAATCTTGATGCACGATTCTAGTTCCACGACTCGGAATTCAATTATTTTTCCGCACCGGAATTTTGCCAGAGAGAGAACAGAAGAGAGCCGAATAAGAATCTCCAGAAAATCATTAAATCCGAAAATATATTTTTGGATACTGTTTTGACTATGTTGGTTACTGAAGAGGATTTCGGAGAAGAGTTCATGACTCAGGAATTTGGCTGAATCAATTCCCATCGAGATCAACGTTCCGCGCCAGAATCGCGGAGAAAAAAGCGAACAGAACTGAATACAAATCCGCGGAAATTGATGCAATCCGAGGAGAGATTTTGCGGTACAGCTTTGACTATGGGTGGGTTGCGGAACCCGATTTCGGCGGAGAGTTCATGACTCGGGAAGTTGGATGAATTAATTCCCATCGAGGAACCGCGTTTCAATGCAGACGAGCTCGCACCAGAGTCGTCTGGTTTTGCAAAAATAAATCACAGAGTAATCTTGAGGTACAACTTGTTTGATGACTCGGAATGAATTTAAGTTCCGCGCCGCTATTGTTGCGGAGAAAAAAGCGAACGGAACTGAATACAAATCCTCGGAAATTGATACGATCCGACGAGACATGTCGTGGTGCAGCTTTGACTATGCGGGTTACAGAGAGGGATTTCGAGATGGAGTTCGTGCCTTGGGAAGTTGGGTGGGTTAATTCCCATCGAGGAACCGCGTTTCAATGCGGACCGACTCGTACCGGAGATATCTGGTTTTCGGGTATCCATTCCCGATACAGTCGTCGCTCTCAGGTCGCGCAATGGCTGCGCGTACGGTGGAGTACGACGAATACCTGTATAGCGAGAGGATATACGTCTGTAGGGAAATGTATGGATCGTCAGCCGACCGTTAAACACGCCATTCTATGGCATTTGGTTGCGAGAGACGACCGAACTCCAAAGGGGTGCGCGTAGATTCGACGGGCACATTGCAGTTTATCGACGTCGGTCGTTTCTGCTGCCTTCGATAATGATATCCATTCGTGGCGACCCTAAGTCAAGCGGTTTAGTCTCCGTCACCGTCCTCTTCGCCCTCATAGAACGCAATTTATAGCTGTATTGTTAGTGGGACAAATACAGCTTTGGCTCGATACAACTTGGAAAATGTGATGGCACGTTGGCTCGATTATTGAAATAGGTGCGATTTAATGAAATGTTTCATCGGAGAATTTCATACTGTGTGGCGCAAGTCGAGTTTCGGGCCGGTGGAACAATCGTCCATCGCAACAATCGCGCCCGATCTTGCGCAACTGTTAACGGCTCCTTTTTCCGTGCGGAACAGCGGCTTCGTAATTTTTCCTTCTCCGTTCGAGTGAACTCACGAATCGGTAGCTCATATCGTGTATCGCAACGACTCCCACCGTCTCGCGAACTTGGCATTAGCGAGGAATTAATTGCTACAGCCGTACGGTGTCGCACACGCAGCGCGAATCCGTCTCGTCGTGCGGAAGGAGACTCGCTCCTTGATCTTGGCTTCGAGTCTCGAGAGAACCTAGAATTTCTCTATTGCCGCGTGGAACTGAGATTCGCACGAACTCGGTCGCTGCATTCAATGTTCGAGCGGTCGTTGTAGTGACTCGATACGTTGTTACACAGGGCGTGTTTAACCGTGAATAGCCTGCTCGCTTGTGGAAGAGACGTACTATTAATGGTCGCGAGGCCGAATCAGGCTGCAACGTTAACGACTCTGGAAGCGGCGTTTCATTTTACTGCGCACATACGAGTCGTGCCGGAGATGGAGCGCGATTTTAACGTTCGGCACAGCCGGGAGAATATCGGCAGCGTTACGAAATCGTTAATAAACAACGCGACGATAATAGACGCGTAGATTAACGTCGAGGCTGCAATCGAATGTGCACACACTGCACAATATCGTCCCGGCGAAATTCCACGATGCACGCCACACGCCCTTCCGAGCACCTCGATTATGGATCATGAAGGCCTTAAAAAAAAAAAAAAAAAAATTAAAAAAAAAAATTCAAACAAATTTCCAACGAATAAAAATAAGAATAATGGTGCAGTATCGATGCAACGGTACAATGGAAATCAGCGAAGGCCGAGCAAGTACAGCTTCGACGCGATGCATCGTCATCTCGCGCATTTCGTTTTTTTTTTTCCTTCAAATCTTACGCAAGCACCGTGGACGTTGCGCATGTATCGGCGTAATTGGATATCGACGGTGCTGCTTTCGTACGGGACGCGTGTAGATATGATATTCTACCGCGAATCGGATCCGTTTAGTACCGCCACGTAAATGCTCCAGCTCCTGTAAGAAGATCCGAGCAACGTCAAAGATTAGTCAAGATTTTCGAAGTGAATATCGTTATCTCGGCAATGACGTCATTGATACTTCATTGTTTGCCGCCACGACCTTAACGCACGAATATACATTTTTAATTATATAAATATACGTAATTTTTTCGCGGAATGTGTGAATTAAAATAAATGTATGAATAATGTTTGCTTTAGAATTGCATCGAAAGGACCAATTGTGTTTGCCACATCCAACGGTGTACGCTCGTGTCCGAAAATACGGGTCATCGCTGCTCCCCTTTGCGCCCAAAATCGAAATTCAAGCTGTGTTCCAATGAGCGAGAATCCATCAACGGTGTCGAAGCGCCGTTTACTTGGTCCGGAGGCAACCTCGACGAACCTCAAAGCGTTTCGAACACGACGCTATCAAACGCGTCCTTCATTGTACAATAAAGCGAGCGAGGAGACACGGGAAGCCGGCACGGACACAGTCACGGCTGTCATTAAATGGCGGCATCGCTTGGCGCTGTATTGTTTACCGAATGAACGTGTATATATAGACATACAGAGAGGAGAGTGGGGCAAAATGGGACAGCGGTTTAAAAGGCAATTTTCCAATAACCGTTGGGCGTTCCATTTTGCCCCAACGATCAATGGAAAACGTCTACTACAGTTGAAAGCCCGTACGAATTTTTAAGGACACTCGAGAAAAATATCCAGGAAACTTTCAGGTCGCATCGGGATTTTCGTAACAAAATGAAATACACGTTTCCACTTGCGTCGAAAACGGTTCGGGAAACATCATGGAATATATATATATATATGTATCTCAGCGAGACGCATATTTTTTTAACGATCGCTGGTAATATTCTTGTTTAAGCGATCTGACATTTTTCGCAAATAAACAAAATTCAATTTTCGATTATTCGCCATTGTTTTTCGGCGTCCCATTTTACCCCGTTCTTCCATATATACGAACACCCCCGCGGAACACTACGCGTCTTTCTGCCCGACAAACGATTCGAACGGTGCATCGAATAATTGAAAAAGCAAAGACACCCCCCCCCCCCCCCCCTTAATTATTTAGCTCACACTTCAGTTCGTCCCGTTTTCATTATCTCTCGTGCAGAAAATCTTTCTTGTGACTTTATGTCCGAAGCGCGAAATATGACTAAAATATACACCCCTATATATATAGATATATATATATATATATATATATATATGTATGCGGTGGAAGCTTTTGCTATTGTACGTTTCCTTATCGACGTCTCAGTGTGGCCAGAACGCTGCGCGTGACACACAAAGCATCTCGAGGAGCAGAGCAGAAGAGAACGTTGCTATAGCGTCTAGGAAAAATAGACGAGGGGATCCTTTTCAAGTTACACTCAAACCCCCTCGCGCTACCGTTTCCAGCACGCTTCGATGATTTTTCTCTCTGCACTTCTCCCCCTCCTCCTCACTGTTTTTCCGTCTGGTCTGGAAATCCGCCATCCTATTCCACCTTTCCGTCGGCGCGTGCGATAAGCGGACCGACCGGGACGAGGATACATTCCCATCTAAACGAAACGTGAAAAGGTTCCGACGCTTCGACAATCTCTAAACGAGATACCCGTAATATTTCAAAAAATAAATTAACGAAAAAAAAAAAAAAAAAAAAAAACTTCGTTGATATCGTATTTCTTTTATCTCGATTCAAGAGAAACATCCTTCGACGAAACTTCATCGATAGTCTGTTTTTTTTGGCTCGATTTAAAGGAAACATCGTGGTTGAAAGAACGAAAAAATTCGTCGATACTCTATTTTTTGTTTTTTTTGGTAGATTCAAGAGAAACATCTTAGAGGAGAGAAAAAAAAAATTCGTCGATTACTTTTTGGCTCAATTCCAAAGCAACATCGCGGACGAAAAAAAAAAAAGCTCATAACTTCACCGATATCCGATTTTTCATTATCTCAATTTGAAAGAAATATCGTAGCCGGGAAGGAAAATTGTTTTCTCGTGCAATCGAATAACTTTGTATTTCTCAATTAATGACTTGTAGTATGAAAAATAGTCCGTCAAAGTTGCGTGAGAATTCGTTAGAAATTTCTACGGCGCGTTTTCGAATAGCCGCGATAAGATTGATCGAACGTCCATTCAATGCGAGGCCGATACCTTCGCACACGCCTTGTGCAGCGCGACCAGTGGCGAGAGAATCGTCGACGAGATCGTGAAGTTTGATGTGACTCACCGTGTCGAGATTGAACAGGCTCGAGACTTTCTTCAGGAAGCCGTCCTGCGACTTCTTCTTCCTTCGCGTGGTCATATCTTCGGGCGTTTTCGACTCCCGTCGATTTATACAGTTATATTACAGTGATCCAAGTAATCCGGGCCCTCAGATCGAGCGTTGGCACATTTTAATCCTTCGATTGCTCGTGGCACTGAACTGCACTCGCGAAGACGCTCAACACAGTTTATTCCACTAAAGAACGATGCGACAAGGAGAAAAAATTCGATTACCTTGATAGTTAATTTCATGAGAAGTAGACGGAAACTTATGAGACGAAACTTTGAGCGGTTTTAGTTTCAGAAAAACGTGCTCGAGAAAATTACAATTCCTTAGAGGAAAACAAAATTCCTAGCGGCGAAACGCGACTCGGTAAACAAGTTTGAGACGAATCGGACGACAAAACGCTCGAGGGTCTGACAATCAAACCAAATACATTCACAATTTCTATGCTTCGGTATTTAATTTCCCCAAAATTCTACGCAATCTTATTAAAAAAAAAAAATCCATCGCGCTTTAATTTCAGAAAAATCTAGTCTAGAAAATTGTAATTATAAAAGAAAAAAAATCGACCTGAGTAAGACCAGAAGTACTCGGTGAAAGAGTTCTCGAGAAGCGAACTGAGCACGTTGAGAATGCACGGACTAAAATATACACGAGAGCCCTTTTCCTTACGAATTAGTTTTTCACATCTCGAGTCGAACAGATCGAGATTAGCTTTGCGTACATTCGTTTCCACGTGTGTTATTAAACTCACCGACGGACGAGTTCGTGCGTCGTTATAAAATGTTTCGAAATCGTCCGTAAGCGGGAGATAACATCGTGATATACCAGCGCCCGACACTTGAGTTTGCGGGTCTCCGCCGAGTCCCTACCAGTTCGCCGGAGGAGAGGGAATAGGTTCAAGTACCGTGACCGAGGGTCAGGTCGCAATCCGCGCGACGCTGCGTTGTTTTTTTTCATTCCTCTTTCAAAACCTCGCTCCGCATATCTCATTTCCAGAGCTCGATATTGCAGGTGTACATCGACCGGGTTGAATAGATCGCGATCGTTGAATCGTTATGAAGGTTGTTTTATCGCGAACGTAGAGTCTGAGTCGTGCAACGTTTCGCTAGGATAAGGACCCGATACATTTTTTTTTTCCAATGGACTGTCGAAAGAAAAAATTCAATGCAAGGATCTGGAAGTTTTTTTATGCAAAAACTGGCAAATTTAATGGGGAGTTTTAGTGTCAATGAATTCAAAAGTTTATGCAATTTAACGTTGAAATGGAATAAATTATTTGGGTCGAAACTATTTAATGGTGAAATTAATTTAGCCCATTAAAGCGAAAAAAATTTTTCATTGTAATTGTACATGAAAATTAATTTACAATTATAATGAAATATTGATAGACTTTTAGAAGAATATTTAAGTAATTGACAGGGTCTAAAGTATTTTTATAGTAAAATAAAAAGCTAAGTATTTATAACGATCGTCAATAAACCGTAATTTTTCATGGCAATTGGCCACGAAATTTGATATCCCAGTTTATGCATAAATTTCCAGTGCATGAAATTTCATACTAATTTTTTTTATAGTGTCGTTAACATAACGGAAATAGGAGTTCGTTAATAGAGTATGAATATCGACACAGTCGGAGAAAATGTTCGTCACATTCATATAAATATTTTTTGTTGCGTAAAAAAAATTCCACCGTAAGATTATGTTGCATTTCCGAGTTACGCTTATCGAGGAAAAATCCCGATTGCTCGATCGATCAATGGGTTCGAGATCGCGAGGAATCGTGAACTATAAATTGTAACGCGTCAATTGGAATTTCTCGCTCAATTTAGCCGAATGCTCGACATTCGACGATATCCGTTCCACACTTGACTTGTACATTAAGATTAAACACAACCGCCGTCTGCATCAGTGCTAATAATAGTCTATACGAAATATATAATTATCTTAGCATTTTTTTTTAGTATAAGAAAAGATGTTCCCTAACTTCCGCGTCTCAGAATAAATGTACCTATTTGACAAATCAGTATAGTAAATCGTCAAAGCAACCGCTAGCGACACGAGTGGCGTGCACTAAATCGCTCGACCAATTCCGATTCCCTCAATCAACGTTCTAATCGTTACAGTTAACAATTTCCGGAGGTCAGACGCATCGCATGGAAATAATTATAAAGATTCTCCGCGTATGTGCACCACACTGTGGAATGCACGTCGGCTTTGGTACACGAAACTATGCGTCCCGGCGTCGTGAGCGTCCGCCAACCTAACCTCCCGTTCACCGCACACAACCGCATGCGCGCGCGCACACACGCAGCACACCGACTCGTTTCTCGGTCCGTTTCCCCCTCCCAATCGCGCTCTGCTACCCTCCGTCCCGTCGCTCTTCCCCTTCCGCGCGGCAACGCCGATAGTTGACACAATGCGATTGAGATCCACGGCCCGGCCGGAATCGATTCTCTCCAACGAAAATCACAAAGAAAATGTCTCACCGATGGCGAAAAAAATCGGGCTTCGTGCCGCAGCGATATCGACGTCTGGGAGGAATATCTCAGCCGGTTTTCAGGGCCAACACCCAAACGTTATGAACGACCTCTGTATAACTGGACGGCTCGCGTTCCCACCGGCCTTCGTCCTGAACATAACCCTGACAACCGGATTCACTGCACTCTCACCCGCGCGACTGCCGCACGAAAATTTCGCGTCTTCTACATATATATATATATATAATGATAAAAGACTAAAGAGACCGAGGAACCTCGAACTATAGCGCGGCAAGAGCGTCACCCGGTGAAGTTTTTTGACGATTCGTCGAGCTCATTATATTTCTTCCTAGTCGCTTATTTTTCGAGATTCCTCGACGAGAATCGTTTCACTCTCTCGTTATTCAATGCACTAGACAAAAAAAACACAGAAACTCGTCGCGGAAAATTGTACACGCACTGATGAATAAAATGAATAAAAGTAACGAACGCCGATAGGGCTCGCGGCGTCTCGCGTAAACAGGTTGCACGATATGTACAGTGTGTATCTACGATTCGTCGCTGGTTTATTTCACTACACGCTCAGTGTAGCCTCGTGCACTGACTCTACAGCGGCGTCGACGCCGTAGCTACGCTCACGTTCCACGATTGCTCGCTTCCACTCGGGCCCTCTCGCTCTCCCTCCCACCGGCTATCTCGTTCCCTCTCGCACGCTCGCTTTTATTTTCTTCACCGCGCGGCGGACAGCGGTCGCACGAGAGACTTTGAAAATTCCGCCACGTATGGCTCTGCTGTCACGGCGCCCCGCACCGGCCGAGCGAGATCCACGGCTATAGTCGAACCGATCGGAAACTTGAGCGGGCAGCCACGCGATATGACCGGTAATTTTACCGTATTTTTTATTACTGTAAAAAGGCGGTACGTTAATGCTTTGAAAATGATCAATAACGCTTGATACAGTTTCCAACGTTGCGCTAAACTGAGAATAATTTTGTTACCAGTATTATTAAAACTATATTGGTGAAGTCAACAATTGTTCTAACCGGTAATGTGACATGATATAAATAAAGGTTATACGTTTCAATGATCAATCTCAGAAAAAATTGGTATCCGGTAATTTAACATCCGAGTAGATAATTTTTACACGTCCTTTGAAGTAAATTTCAGACAAACTTTTGTGACTATACTTTCACAACGCAAAACCTTAATCATTTTTTTAAACATCAAAATACCCGTACTTCCACATCTCTAAGCGCGGGTTCGTTACTTTCCAACAGTTCCGCTGCTACGACGGCCAATCAGCGACGAATGCCCAACGGAAATCGCACCGATTGAGAGCCTATGCGCGCCTCCGAATACTACAAAGCCGCGCAAGCCTTCGTGATTCGGGCGATTGGACGCGCACCACACCGTCCCGGCCAGGCAGTGGCGGCACTGTGTGTATATACATATAACATATATATAGTAATTCGTCGATTGAACGCACGACGAGGCCTTGGCCGTGTCAACGCGAACACACTGTTGCTTCGGACTCTACGATGACGGACACGCCGAAGATTCGCAACGTTTTAATTATTTCTGTAGCAGCTACACGATTTAACGAAGTGGCGTCGTGTCGTGAATAGAAGTGGGGAGAGTGATAAAGAGGAACTTTGAACGTTTTACAAACCAACGTGACGCGTTTATGCCAAAAAATTTTGCTACTGCTGTTGCGGCTCTTCGCCGGCAACGCTTGCTCACGAACGTTCCCGAATAACGACGAATTTTCACGATCGCGTGGGTGATCCTGTAACGTACTAACTTACTCGCGAACGTTATGGCAGGTGCGTGACGTTGGCAAGCGTCTACCTGCGATCCACGATCGTTCTTGGCGCGAGAGACGGCCAGGAAACACAGCTGTGTTTCTACGTTCCTGGCGGCGGAGCGGGGCAGACCAACTGGTGCTGCTCGTGGGAGAAAACCAAAGCTACAGGTACGGCGCAGGACATATACCGACACAGGCCTGACGGCGTGATCGATCTCTTTAAACCGGTTTGGAAATATATTAAAGAATTTTTCATTTTTGCAAGTTTTCTATAGTTGTATTTTCCAAAACGAACAATAATGCGTCGATGACTTCATTTCGCGAAGATATTTTCAGTGTGTGCTTAAAGAATAAAAAGGATTTTGAAACTAAGCGTTCTCGATAATAAAAAAAACCACAACGCGATTTTAAAAAATATCGATGTCAAACTCAGTCCACGGAAATTACTTCGGTAAATAGAGAGCAGTAGCATAATCTGTAAATCCTCAGCTCGCCGCAGTGTGCCAACCGGTGAGAGCAGACCATGGCTATAGTTCTCGCTTCTGGCGTGAGAGCGTGATTAGCCAGCAAGTGCTGCCCGTGGCGGAAAACCGAAGCTACAGTCACGGTGACAGATGTATAAACAGAAGTCGGCGACCATGATGATCTTCACACCGGTGTTCACAAAAGCAAATATTTTTTTCATTTAATCCGTGAATTTTCGATAGTGCTGTCCCTCAAGAATGAGGAATAATGTATCGAAGACTTCAATTCGGTAAGATATATTCGAGGGTGTACTTAAAGTTAAGAAGAACCATTTCAACGAAACGTTTTCCCCTATTGCATTAAAAAAAAAATATTGCTCTCGTAGCTGCGCGTCTGTGCATCATGGCGATCGACCGTTTCATCTCGTTAACCGTTTTCCAAACAATTCAAAAGCTCATTTACCATAACGCAAACTGAGCTTGGAATGTCGATTTAAAATTCAGTCTAAACGTAGTGCTTTCGCGAGAGGCACGGAAATTCACTCAGTAAATAGAGAGAAGCAGTATAATCTGTAAATCCTCAGTCGCTCCCTCCTCCCGGAGTGCCAACCAGTTAGAAACGAGCGAGCGAGCCGGAATGATATCCGTGCTACCTCGTTCTCCGCTTTGCCAGGGTCGCAGCTGGCCATTCGAATTTAATGGGCCAAGCAACATGCGACTTCTGCTGCTGCACACAATACCCATTCGACTGCGCGCGTGCGTTTCTGGATGTTTCGTCTAGATGTTACTGTTTCACCAGCGAATGTGGCGCGGCAGAGCCGTAGGGTATCCCGAAACTTCGCGAGTTTCCCTGACTATACACTAGAGCCGTAGCTCTCCGCTACCTTAGAACGTCAGTCGCAGGCGACGCGCTCGTCGAGTGGATATCTTGCTGCGTTTTTGAATTAAGGAATAAAAAAATATTAAAAAAAAATACAGCCGTACATTGGAAAAAAATGGTTCTACTTATCATCCAAGAAAGTGCAAAATTGTTCAATTGCTCATTTTCGAATTGTTTTTTCAGCGAAAGTACAAAATAAATGTGTTCATGACACGTAAAATTAAAAAATAAAATTGTATATTTAAATTTGAAAAAAATGTTTCTCTTCTATTTTTAAGAATTATTTTTATGAAACTTCGGATTTCGATTTTTTTAAATTCTTTTTCTGTGTATGAAACGTAACGGGGGAGATCACGGTTAATTTCGATGCATAGTTAAGTCCGGGGCAAAATGGGACAGTAAGGTAAAACGCAATTTTCCAATCGGTTCCGGGGGGTGGGAGTGGGCCAAAACGAGCTGGAAAATTCAGATGTATCGACTCAAAGCATGACTGGGCTTCTTGCTCGGATTTTTAATTGAGAAATAAAGATGAAAAAAAAAATCATAGTCGTACGAAACGTAACGGAGTGGATCGCTGGCGTTGCATATACATGCATGTAAAATATTCACGTATTCCGTGTTTCAGGAAGGGGACTCGCGTGCCCAGCGTTAACCCTCGAAGCCATGTATGACCCGGAAACTTAAACGAACCTTTAGAAGTTGGAGGAAGGCAATTTAGCCGCAGAATATCACGAGAGCTTGTTGGACGGTGTGGAAAACGCTCGCGGACACTGAGCTGGGTGAACATAGACGCGCAATACTATACAGCGTAGGTATGTATGCTTGTTGAGAACGCGAACGCTGCTCAAGATTCACTTCAATTTGCATCTTTTATGACTGGAGGAAAATGTAAACTGGTTGGGCAGAATCTTGCCGAAGGTACGGAGAAACTAAGATTCTCGCAAGAAATTAGCTGTCTCAAAGATGCTGCATAAATGGAACGATTCCAGGTTTTTCACGAATGTTCCCACTGTTGATGATACAAATGGTGAAACAGTCATTTACGATACTAGTGCGATAAAACTTTTTCTGACCCGTGTGCTTTTAGGACACGAGCCGAAAGCGAGGGTTTTTCTTTTGGGCGAGTTTTACGTACTCTTTTACGTACTTGAAACGTGTAGTTTCGCACCGAGTTAAGTAAACAATTTTTTAGGCGTTATTCCAGTGGGACGTCGAATTGTTATTGAATAAATTACCTGCTGATATTTCGACACGTATTGTAAGAGAGAAGCACATGACGAATTACCGCAGCTGTAGAGCATTCGATTGGAGCTCGATATTGACAACCGTATCTATTTCTGTATTGACAATTGTTCTGCTTGTAACGGAAAATGTTGCGCGCTTGAACATTACGGATGAGTGCACACGTTGTATAAATTTTACTCTATTCACCTACAATAGACTCACACATGTGCGTACCTACCACATGATCAACGGCTGTCCGTGCCCTTTCGCTATTTTGGGTCACGAACACAGAACGCTGCATAATGTGTGTTATGCGGGCAGGTACCGCGAAGATATTAACGACGTGTGACACTATTCGTTAAGCCACCAGACATCGGTTTACAGTAAACATGTTGCGCAACGATAGCAATGCGGGACGCAGATGTTATTCGCTAAGGAGATAAACGTGGGGTGGAAATTAATGAAAATCAAACAAAAGATAACACTTTATTCTCTTTCATGAGAAATTTTCCAAATAATATTAATATCCGGAGTGATGAGGGAATTATTATTATTATTGGGAACAAACATAACGTAAAGAACGATGGAAAGTAATTATTCATGTGTTTCTTATAACCTAATTCCGTACCTACGAATCTAATGGTATAATCACACTCTCCATTGCACTACAAGACATTTATCTACAGTAAACATGTCACGAAAATGTAATAATGCAGGACACAGGCACAGTGCAAATTAATGAACAGTCAAATTGAAAAAAAAAAAAAACTGTATTCTCATCTACGCGAAATTTAGAAAACAATATTATTATTATTATTATTAGGAAAAAACATAACGCAAACAATAACAGAAGATAATTATTTATGTGTTTCAGATGGACGTTGATCGAAATGCGCCGCACGAGGATATCGAAGGTGTGACACTTTCGGTTGCACTACAGGACATCGATATACGGTGAACATGTTACGCGAAGACGATAATGCGGGTACAGGTATTATTCGCTACTGAGATAAAGGTAGAGTGCACATTAATTAAAATTAATTTAAAAAAAAAGACAACTTTATTCTCGTTGATGAGAGATTTAGAAAATAATATTATTAGGAACAAACGTAACGCAAACAGCAAGTGAAAATAATGATTTATGAATTTTGGATGGACGATGACTGCAGTGCGACGGGCCGGTCTCTGTGTTTCTCTCAATCTCACCGGAGACGACAGGTTAACTGGATTATTCGGTAGGGTCTGGAATGATAATCTCCCACTGGTCCTCGAGATCCATGTGATCCTGGTAATGGTGGAGATGAAAAAACAAAACATAAAAATAAAATTAAAAGACGTGAAGAGCAAACGAAAATAAGCTAGCCAACCCCGAGTTGATATCTCATAACCGGAGTGGTTCGTTTGAAGCGGACTCAACGTGCCACGAATGGGCTAAAGAGAAATGAAAGCGAAGAAGTGAACGGACAGAGCGATGGAGTTGGAAGATACAGTGCCTCCAGTAAAAGCAAGAAGAGGCGAGACATGCCGTTCGCCAGGGATGCAGTGAGTTTTGCTAATTAGAGCGAAGCAGCTTCCGAAATGGCCAGAACTTTTGCAAAGAGGAACGGGCCTGCGTTGGATAGAGTTAATGTGGCAGGAAAATGAACTATAGTCGGACTATCTTTCCGACTGCCGAGAATTTTCGTGAACACCGCTCCTGCGAACCGTGAGACGCGGACCGCCCGATGATAATTTAATATATTTTCAATTTAAAGTATTCCGGATGAATCTGTGCATCGATTTACATCTTCCTTCGGGAGGCGAAAGATGAGAAACAAAAGTCATCTGCGCGGAAATCTGTGAAAAGCCGTAGCGGCAACGACTCCATCGGAGTTGTCGAACTGGAATATCGTTTTAGTAATGGGACTTCGAAAAACGCTGACCTCCTCGAAAAAATAGATTGGAGATAGCAGCACAGCCGGAATATGTTTGCAAGAGCGGGTTAGAATAGGACAGTAGAGAAAAGTGGACTAGAAAATCCGGATATATAAGTGCCGCAGAAATTAGGTTTTCGTTCTTTCATCGAAGCGTACTGAAAGGTGAGATGCTGGACCGCGATCTGGATCCCCATAACACCCACAATATACGCTCTTGGATTTGTTGAAGACGATGGAAAAAAAACTGAAGATGAAAAAAATAAACCTTAGAGCGATGAGTCTTTCGCGAGTACCTCAGTCCCTATACAGTAACTGAACAAAGCGACGGATCTTTTTTGTCTGATGTGTAAGATACCCACTTCCGCGAATTTGTACGACAAGAAAAGTTTGACGGTAAGTCCGGGGAGCACAGAAGGAGGAAAAGTGAGACGAAAGGGAGAAAGGCTGCTCAGACGACGACCCCTCGAGGAGTCGTCGAGAAGGGGTTGGTTGCATCTTGCATCGAGAAACTGGCCTCGGCTCTTCACTCGGGAGCCCTTGTGATGGCGAGAGCCCGGACACTCTGCCGGTGGGAACAATGAAACAGAAAGAAGACTCGATAGAGGCATAGAAAGGGTTCAAAGCTCTTGGATTTTCCAAGCGAAATATCTATCCCCGTTCGTCGGCGTCTCACCGTATGAGACTGATTCGTCTCAGCCTTGTACGCGTTCTCCTTTCGGCCTCTGTCTCGGGCTTGAAGATGGCTTCGAAAAGAGCATCTCGGAGATTGATAATGGAAGCTTTTCAAATAGAAGGGTTTCTGAAACCTGGGTGTGAGACCCAGACGGAGTGGCATTAAATCCATAACCGAGGTTTTTTTTATCGTACCTGTTATGGGAGAACGACCACGAGGTATCTAAGCACAAAATAAAGTTCCAACTGAAAATGGATCTTACGTCCGATCTTAAGATCGATAATATGTTCAAACTAACGTCTTAAATTTCGACCCTTCATTCTCGAATTTATTTCCACGTTTAGTTAGGGGAATTTTTTGTCGACTTCAGTAAGTCAAGCACACCAATGTGAATAATATCGGCATCCGAACAGGCTATCAAGTTGTATCAATCGGGATTGTAACAGGCAGTTAACGCGGACGATCGTTATGAGATTCCCCGCGGCTTTGGCGAAGAAGCAATTTGTGCACGATATTGGACAATTTAAACGTAATGTTATTGCAATAATGCCGCGAGGCGGATTGCCTTGCTAACGAGCTTCATCGCAGTCCTTAATGTGATGCATATATGTCCATTAATCAATACACCAATTATCGGCGAAGCATTTCTTCAAAAAAATCACCTCATGATAAAAATTTGATAAACGATGGTTTTGTCACCCAAGCGATGAAAATAACAGGGCAGCTTGTGAGAATCACAGACAGAGAGAGAGAGTGAAAGAGAGAGATAGTGAGCCAGGACAAAGCAAAGCTTTTGGTATCGGGTTAAAAAGGATCGAATGAAGTGCCGGATCGTGAGGTCGTTTGAAACACTATACTCGGCAGGCAATGACACTCTCGTGCAAGGTATTTTATTGTGACGAAATTAAATGCGGATGAAAAACGGAAACAGGATATTGTGACAATTGCGATAAAAATATGTGAAGTTAAGGACGGTCTACGGTTCCCAATTCTATGAAATGTATACTCAAGAAGAGAAATAATTTTATTTGTCTTACCTGGTCGCTGTCTTGGCCTTGCCAGCTGTCATGACTCTGCAAAGGAAGCAAAAGAAAAACAATTACATCGACGTAACCAACTATAATGTAATCAATTAAGTGTAAAATCAAATTGGCATATCGGACTAAGCAGGGATGATTGAAATTTCAATTTTCACGTCATGGCAATCGAGACTTAATTCAATACCGTTTGTAAATTAACTTGCGCACTTAATTTTTATCAAAAATCACTCGAGAGTTTTTTATGCAATGACTTTGCACCGAGAAAGTATACAGTATCATAGATAAATGACCGGGGCAGAGCGGAGAAAAATGAAACGCTGGGGCGAAACTGGTCAGTGCGGGAAAATAACACTTTCCAATAATTTATAAAGAGACACTTGGGCAAAACGGGCCAGAAAATTTTGATGCATCTATGGGGCGAGATGGAGCATTCAAAAATTATTGTCAAATTGTGTTTTAGTCCACTGTCCCTTTTTGGCCCACCCTCCTCCGACAAACGCCGAGGTTATTCGACGAAATTTTTCGGTCAAGAGATATTCGAACGTTTCGGTACACGAGCGCGATGGAGCTGAAGTCAATGTACGCGTTTTTCCTGGTCTTTGGTTTGGCGTAAAGGGTATATAGTGTAATTTTTCCAACATACCTCATGCACATGAATACTTACACTCGCATGAGCTATAGTCGGAATACGCGACCTCGATAGAAACGCGGTTTGTCGTGCCGACGACCGATGCCCGGAGGGAATTGAAATTTTCCTCGATTTCACAAAACCATATCGCACTATCCCATTCCTGCGTATCTATCGTCGCGTACACGCGATATTACGTTCGATTGGATATAAGGCGAACTGGATCTTGCCAAACTCGACGATTCGAGAACGGAGTCGAGGAGGACCTCAGACCGTGCTCGGCTACATCGCGGAAAAAGTTTCTCGACGATCAACGTTCCTTGCCCCGGGCGTTCAGTGCGCCTCCGCTTGACTTCGGCTATGTTTTTCGCTCGGTTCGGTACCGCGCGAGCTCTTCGCGAGCTTCCGCTTCGATCAATATAATCAACAATTTTTCAAGTCGAACATATCCGACGAAATTTGAATCAAAAAGGAACGACAACGATTCGGATCATTCGTCGGAATTTTAAACGCAATAATCGCTAGTGTGAAGTAACTTCTTAGAAAACTTCGTTTGAAAGTATTTTTCTGAACGAATGTAAAAAAAACTGTGTGTTTGTCACGTTTATACGCCTTTCAAGTTAGGACATCGATATCATGGTAACCCGTTATTTGTTCGTTTATGACTGACTGCACAGTATAATGCAAATAATAGTGTAAACATTGAGGAGGGGGATTGCCTCATCTGCCTGATTTTATGTCCATATAATTTCGTTCGCGTAGCGGTGCATGCGAGACACAAAGAGAGAACGGTTGGGCACGCCATTGGACCGGTAGTATATCAAATCAGGATAAATAATATCGGGAGTGTACGAAAACACGTGAGAGAGGGACGTACGTTTCGTCGGTCGGTTTGCTGCACCCCAGCGGCGGGGTATTATCGGACGTGGACTTCCGCCACGGTTTCGGAAGTACGTCGGAGGGGGACATGCAGTCACGTGGGGGTTAATGCTGCAGACCGCGATGTTAGATTTATGGGGACAATATAAGCGAACGAAGCTACCTACAGTGCGATGTGGAAAACACACTATCAACGACGGCTGTGCACGTAGGTGAAGGCGATTCGTGTTCGTGGCGATGCAGTGTAGCATGAACTATCGTATTCGCGCGTTTCATGACCCGGCTCGGTAGGGAGTAAACGCGGGTCCAAATGAACCACCCGTTTCACGCCGTGATCGCAATTTTTACCTAGCCACGCGTTCTTTCAAAGCGACCATTTTACCAAATGGTTGACCACTGTGCGATCTTGGGTAATACGGTTGACTTTGACTTCCACTACCAAGGCACTCGACTCTTCGTATCGCATCGGAAACTGGAATATCCGTCGTGTTTCCGAGTAATTCCGATTGAAAGTGGACTACTTTTTATTATACCGCAATTACTTTTTTTTTTTTGCAACAACCCTTTTTTTTTAAATCTTTTATCAAAAGGTCAACCACCGAGCGATCTTGACCAATACGTTATGATTTTGTCTTCCGCTATCACGCGCCAAACTTTTGTATCTCGATTCTCGAAGCCTCAAACTGTTGCGCCGCTAATAGTCGTTGAGCGTATCGCTCGTTCCGACGTCTGGAATATCTGTATCGTGGAACATTACGCGGCTTTAACCGTCCGACCATTTGGCTAGACGGCTCGCTGGTCGCCCATCAATTCCGTTGGCAACGAGCCCTTACTCTATACGACCTCGACCACTCTCGCAGTTACGATAATCAGGTGCATAAAGTTTTAAAGCACGTGCTCCTTTACTCCTGGCATGGTCCGCCTGGTAACGTGTCGCTTCGCGACCGTCCCGCAACTCTTCGGAAATCCCACTTGCCGTTCCACTCGTCATTTTTACATTTGAACATTCGGCCCACCGAATCGTCACTCGCGAACTCTCGACGCACCAATGTTCACTTTCGGGATGTTACAACAATATTATTATCATTAAATAGGTTATTATTATCTCTCCGCTATTCATTTCTGCCATGACGAAGTACCGTGGAAAATTAACTTGTAATTCGCCAGAAACATCTCGTGCCCGCATATTGGCGACATTTTCGGCTTCTCTGTGCGGTACTTCGTAGTCTCGGGTATCTCGTATTTCCCGCACAGCGTCACGTACCTTGGCAATCTCTGACGGGAGTCGCTATCACAGAGGTACGGCGACCACCGGCGGAGGGTTTCAGCCAAAGCGTCACGAGTGTTCGTGCCTCGTGTAGCAGCGCTCCGATCCTCCTGTTCTCGCATAGCAGCAGTCTGATACGAGCTATTAATTATCGCGAGAGACACATTCTCATAATTAAGAGAATCTCTGGAAGCTAATTCCTCGATGTGACGCTCGGTCTGAGACGATCAGTCTGTCGGTACGCGTCGAAAACACCTCCGCTATCTTCTCGGATGTGTAAAAGCCTGCTATTGAAATAATTACAGTCGCGTACGAGAATAATGATTGCCGTTATACGAAGTATTAATGTTTCCTTAAGAGCTGCTTACTTGGATTGTAAACTAATTGTCTTAAAATTCGACTCTATAAGTATGCTCCGAAAATACCTCGTTATTGCAAAAAGCATAGTTACATATGAAAGTAATAATTGCCGTACACATACGTGGTATAAACTGTTGAGTGAAAATATACCAGTTCGTGCCTAAAAGTTTCCGGTACAACTGCATTGAATTTCATATGATTTTTTTTTTTTTTTGAGTGTAGCGAACTGGTAAATTTCTAGGTTCGTTTCAGGTTGAATTCGTTCGTCGGTAGCGCGTGCATGTGAAATTGGTCAGTCGACATGTACATTGTCGATCCTATCGAGTCGCTAAGCGATTCTCAGTGATGACCGAAAATAAATGGCATCCTCACGTAACGCTGTTCGGTCCGCATTATAATACGCGAATCTCGGACAATCTCCTGTGGTCTCGAAATGCCGAACATAAATCATTCCGGCGTTCGCCAGATTCGAATTCGCAGTGTTCGATTCCATGCGATGGGAACTTTAAGCTCCGAGAATCCGAAACCGTCGCGAGTTTCGAATCGCTGTGACTTTGCACACAATTTTATGCCTGGTTGCTCGTACGAGCGGTTTCGACGATATGAGACTTTGAAGGTGGATATGCCGGAGTGGTACGAATCTATGAAAGCGAGGACGTTTGCATTCAAGTCGTGTTCGGGAATAAGGATTTCACGCGCGTTCGCGGAAGCGACTGAGGAAGAGATCTCTCTCTTCAGATCGAGCTATTCCGCTGCACGACTTGGGAATCGGACGTCTTCCCGCAGCGCCCAGTCACTTACATTATATATTTTCTTCCCTCGTTTCTCAGTTCACCGTTTTCTCGTTCCCTCTTCTCGCGACATTTCGTACTGCAGGTGGACCCGTTTTAATTCTCCCTATGATCACCATCGGAATTCAATGTGTCAGACGCAGTGCGAAAAGTTTGACCGTTAGAATAAAATTAAACCACGGCCACTTTGACGAAAATCCTTGTTAAAGCATTATATAATAAACGGTGGCGTTGCTAAATTCATCGGCCATACGTTGGTGCCCACACGTCGAGAAACTCGAGTGGGTTTACGGCCACCGTTGAATCGTACTTTATGAGAACTGTATAAACCCCTCGTAACTCTTTTTCCACATTATTTTCTCCCGGTGACATTAATTTCGTGGTTTACCGAAAAATCCAGTGAAACTTTCAACACCCACGCAATCGGAGTTATCGAATTTTATTACATTCGTTATTTTATTGTCCGTCAAAATTCATCATCGAAAATATATGATTGAAAATTTTTCGGAGTCCGTGCAAACAAGCTGCGAATGGAACAATGATTGGGATTTGTAGTTCATCATTACTTTTTTTTCCGAACCCAAAGGACGGATAAAAAAACTGTATGTTTTTCGGACAGCTTCGGTGAATGCGGGGCTTTTTTTTGCACCGCCACGTTGGCATTTCATCAAGAACCGTGAGATACGCAGACAGACGCGGATGACTATTTGAATTTTATTGTACTGGAACAATGAGTCCGCTCGGAACAATGAATGGCAGAGAATGCCAGGACCCTGTATCTTTGTTTGTCCACGTGTACAGTTTGAGTAATGATCGAACACGATACAAAAAGGCCGAGGTTGTAAAAGCACCGAACGATGGTTGGATTCACGGTTTTTCGGCGTTGTGTCCCGGTTGAGGGATGTTGCTTCCCGATTCCGAGTCGACGCTTCGATATCTATTGGCTTCTCGTGTCTGACCACACACGTCTCTTTCTACTTAAAACGAATACAATATCTACGTAATAGTGAAGATCATGTCGACCGGACACTCGAACCGATATTCACTCTCGTCAACTGTGCCGAGGAAAGTTGAGCTTTCATCCACTGTTGTTTAGGATTTTTCTTTAACTGTTGTTCCGTCGAAGGAACAGGGAATGTAAAAACACATTTGTGACGTAATCGTTACCAGGAGCACTTGTGCATTCGAGCCTGTTAAAAAAAAAAGCGAAAAGCATGTATGCGGTAGAGCGAGGCGAGCTCGAGGAGAGGAGGCGAAAAAGTTTCGACGAATTGGGGGGAAAGTGGTCTTGCACTCGAGGCTCTATGACGTACGAGAGCTCGAAAAATCCACTCGGTAGAAAATTCATTTCCTCACTAAATCCTTCGTTTCACTGAAGTGTTCGGACAGGGCCTATGGCTTTATGACTTTCTGAGTGCAATCGTCGTTTTATGAGGCTATTAAAGAAAAAAAAAAAAAATTCTCACCGTCTTCGGAAAGTGAAACAGGGATATTGCGAATATAAACTTGCGGCTTTCGTGTTGAGAGAGGAGAATGCGCTTGACCGTAAATTCGGGCACTGGACATTGGGCGATTTAATTGAATAACCGGTAGGGCGCCGATCTCAGCATCTCGTTAGCGTCTCTTCACCACTTGCAGACTCGACGGTTCTGGGTTTGAAGGGTGACGCGATGAAAAGGGACGAAACTAGACGCAGGTTTAATGTTCCGGGGGGGAGGGAACTCCTCGACGTTATACTCGTCAAGCTCCACCCTCCGGAACCGGAGTCAGGTTAGCGTTTAAAAGTGAATGCGCGAATAAATAAGGGACGAGAGGAGGTCGGTGAAAAAGACACGGAAAAGTCTCCCCTCAGTAACGGGGTTTATGCAATGTTAAACGAACTTTGGTAAAGTTTGTCATGTCGTACACCCGAGGGGTAAAAAAGGACGGGGCGAGGAGTGAGAAAGCCCGCCGAGGCGGAAATAGGGAGAGAGCGCAGAGGAGTTCGGTACAATATAGTTTATGATCTCTCTTGTTGGACTCAATCTCCCGCCAGGGGCACGAATAGTCCCGTCAGGGAGAACAATAGCCCGAGCAAAATCTCTCCAGCGGCGTACCAGGTATCCACGTACGTATTACGCTCAAAAGCGAAACTTATACCAGACGGCGAACAGGGAAAGTCTCTCATGAATAAGTCGCCACGAGCGAAGTTTGACACCGGGGCGGAAAAAAAAAAAAATTCACGGCAAGGTAGGGTTCGGAGTCCCGTGCCGGACGAGTCGCGACTGTGTCTCGCTATGTCTTGGCCAAGTTTCCGGAAAATCTTGGATCACGATTCCGGATGTTCTTGAAATTTCGAAAATTCGGAAGCTTTTTATTACTGTGCATACTCGACCGAGCCGAAACGCCAGAAAACCCCGCATACATCTTCGTTGATTCTAAGAGCGAAGCGAAATCGTTCGCGGTCAGTAATTGGATGGGTGACCGCCTCGACTATCGAAACTCGGTTGGAACGACCGTACGGACGCAGATTTTCCGCAATTTTCCTACGTCCTCGTGCAAACGCGATAACGCGGCTGCGGCCGTGAACTTTACTAGTGATTACAAGTCGGAAAGCTCCATACGAGAGTACTGGATAGCATACAGAAGCTGAAGCCTTGGAACATGAAAAAAATGATCTGCGGTAATTTTCCTCAGACTACCGAAAATTTTGGTTGGATTGCTTAAAAAAAATTCTTAATTTGTGGAAAAATCAAAAGCTTTCACGCTGTTGAGGGTCTGAATATAAAAACTTCGGCAAGAATACTCCACAACGTAATAACAACTCGGTAATGCTTGCCGACCTTCCCACAATCGCGATGCTTGCATGTCAAAGTGCATTTCATGATACGTTGCGCGGACCTTGGTGGTTCGCACCGTATGCGCTTCAGTGTATTGCAGGTAACAGTACATTGTGCAGTCACGAGATAATATATTTTCGCGAGGCTCGGTTCGCTCGCGGTTATTTTACCAACCACGCAACAGTACAATTAGTGCCGCACCGCGAGTCCGCGTTCTCGCGCGGTTCTAATAGTTCTCCTTGATGCCTCGATGGTAAGAGCTTGAAACACTGACGAAAAATAACACTAGATCCGGAGGTTATTAGCGAAGTTTGAGCAAATCGCAGGAAGAGATTTTCGGCTCTTCCAGTTCGGCCATAGTTTTCAAGGACGGTAATTTATGTAATGCGGAAACTTGATAATTAAAGGAATTAAAAGAAGCGACGGTGGATAAGGGCGAAACGAATGGGAGAATCGCAAGCCATTTCTACTATTTCATTCCACGTTATACCGCGGGTAATTACGCGGTTATTGGTCATTACTTGGGCAGAGTTATACGGCTGCTTCCTATGAACTTCCACTGTCTCAAAACTTTGGAGGATGTGTTCTAGGTTGATTCTCATTAAATCTACCGTTTTGAATTTTTCAGAGAAGATTGAGCCACAAATAATCTTTTAAAGTAATATGAAAAATACATCAAGGTTCGTCTGAGAATTTTTGCCGATTTTTTTAAGACATCAGCTTGTTGTTCGAAAGTTTTGTACGCAAGAAGTCATTTCACCAAAGCGGGGAAAAAATATTCTTTCCGACTACAATTCTGCAGCGAAGGTTTTCAAACGGCTTTCGACTCACGTTGAAAATGCGGTGAATGTTGCTCGACAAATGTCGCATACTCGACGCCCTGAGTGAGAGCTTAATGGTCGACTCAATAACCTTAACAAATCTGTCGCTGCTCTTTACTCAAATGCGACTTATGAAAATCGAGGTCGAAGCTAGAAAGTCCGAGAAAGTTGGCTGAATAATTCATAGGTGTAACTTCGATCTTGATTTCATGAAGCCACCTTCACGGAAAGAACGTCGAAACTTTTCACTCTCTCTCCCTTTTGTTCTCTCCGATCCACGATGGAAGGATTGCGATCGAAACATTATTTTCGTCGCATGCAATTCCGATGCGTTAAACATTTTCAAGCAGACGAGAGCTTTACACTGAATTTATAATTAATTTTTTTTTACTCGACGTTCAAAGAATATTTAACGTTATACCGTAATCGACTATAGTATGACAAAAGAGTCGTGACATTTCTGCGGGCAAAGCCCGAGCTGTGGGACATTCACGAAAGCTTTGTCGTGAATTACGGGGCACTAAAGAGCAAGCTCATGGCCGGCTGCGCTTTGCCGCTTCTCTCTCGCTCCCATTGTCTCACGTTTCAGGTGGAAATGCGGCGAAACGAATTTTCGTTAAACCGTGCCAACGGCCGTAATGGACGCGCACAGTCTTCCGTATATTTCCCGTCTTCAACGGCCATGTACAACGACTTCGATACAGTGCACTGGCTTGCGATACGGTAGAAAAAAATTATCAATAAATAAACGTATCGGTCATGCGCTGCACGACTATTGCCTTCAATTTTTCAACGAAAATTCCACGTGAAACGAGACTGTTCTGCGATAACTGCACGATTTCTCTTTAAACTATATATATGTGTATCGATAATATAGCAGCTGCCATTATTTCGGCACTGTGATCGATACAGCGTATTAAGCTAACGTTGCTTTACTGGATTGCGCGAGTCAAGATATTATTTTTTAATTATTTTAATTCTTTTACTGTCGATGGAAAAAAAAACAGAAAAAATACTGTGTGAAGAGCAAAAAAATTAATTTCCAAAAAAAGAAGTTCTTCACGAACTTTCGTGCGGTAGGTCTATACAGATTTTCCCGAATACTTGGTTTCGGACGCGCGCTAATTGCCGATTATAATTTAGGCTAATTACTTCTTGCCGAGTTATCCCGGTGATTTTCATTTCCTGCTGCTTCTACTTATCCGAACCGAGGCAAATCTACCCGAGGCTTTGGACGAGGGTGCTGTTCGGTAATGGCGGAATAGCGAAGGGTCCGGGATCTTCTCACGGGACAAAAGTTCAGGTCGATGCCGACCCTTCCAACCAACAGGGCTGCCTCGTCCAACCGCTTCTGGATTACAGATATATATACATAGACAACGGAAGACAGCGAATGAAGCCACCGCGCGCTGCCTCTTACTCTCGTGAAATAAACGTTTGATGTTTTCTCGAATGAACGAACAAACGAATTGCCGCCAATTTGACTATAAACGAAAGATGCCACAGGGAACTTGGATTATATCTGTATATTTACAAGGGTGTTTCAGCGTCAGGAAGATTTTTTATAATAGGCTTGGAACAAGTTTCAGGCCATTGATAGTTATTTAGTGGGCCGTAAAGGGATTAATATCGAGACAAATATTTGACCAAAAAAATTCGTAATCCTGAAGCGAATGATTTTTTTTCTTGTTTTTTTAGGAACGAACGGAATGGAGCTCTGGAGTTTAATAAGCATCCGGGTGTTTCGCGTGTGCGTCACGTTTTCGCGAAGAAGAGGATATCGACCAAACTGAGGGAATCTAAAAATAATTATGAGAGCCAAGGACGGGAACGAGGCTTGAAAGTTACAGAGAAACCATCGCTGACGTATCAGGTGAATGTCGTAGTAGTCGCATTTATGGCCGGGACCCTCGCGTGCCACAAATCCTTCGCATCGACAAGCGTATCGCCGATCGATCGGCGATATTTCTCATAGCTTACACACAAAGTTCGAGGGCGTATCTCGGTGTTTTTCGCATATTATATTGCTGTCAAATATCACGTGTCTTCTCGCGTGTTACCTTATAATTATCATTGTCATTATCGATTATCGATCATCGACGGAGCAGCAGGATACGCATTTGGACAAAGCTATTTTAGTATCCTTAGGACGAGTGCGAAAATCGCGGTTTATGCGGTCGACTTTTACCCATTAAATAAAATTAATATTTTTATAAATTTCAATAACTATATCGATTATTTTTGTTTAGTTTCTCCTTGAAATAACATTCGCTTTCTGACTCTTCGAAACGACCTCGCGCTCCGCAATCACACATTGTACAGCAACATCCACGATTATGTTATCGTCGTAGCTTTCGATGCTGAATTAGTTGAACCACCGTGCGTGTCTCTATACGAGCATTACCGACGATCTGTCCACCCTCGTTGTTCACGAGACCAAAGCTCCGTACTCCGCGTATTCGCCCAAACGTTATCCTGGTGTACATATCTCCTATGCGTATGCCTCTATGCTCAATCGGTTACACAGGAGCGGCTCCGATTCACGGCGATCACAGAAGCATACGCGAATCGATGCCGTTCCACGGTCAAACTGCTCACAAAGCGACGGAACTAATTAAATAGGTCCAGGAAGGGTTTCCACGCGTGGGATGCGCGCTGCCCAGAATGCAATTGTCGTGGGATGTTGCGCTTCGGGTCGCACGGTTACGGTATCGTGTATCTCGCACACCTGTCGGCAACTGTTGTTCCGTGCACGAAGTATCAGGCGGAGATCAGTCGTTTGACACGGCCTAGCCGGCGGTTCAACGGCGGACGGTTTCCCCAAACAATCGTATTAGCTTTCGTGCAGAAATTACATCCGTCGATACGCACAACCCAAAAAAAATTATTTATTTGCCTCAAGAAAATATTTCCATTTTTTTTGTTTGAGCCAAATAAATATCTATTTGAGGGTCGCCCGTCAAATAAATTTTTGTTTGCGGGCTGCAGCATTTGGCGGTATAAAATCAATTATTTTCTTGATCGTTCGAGAAACCGCATCGAACATTGACGCACACGCCAGTCCTGCAAATCCCGGTGTCCGTTTTGATTCTCGCGGCAGCTGCGCGACCGCAATTGTATTAAAATTATTCATGCGAATGTGTTGCTCACACTTGCGGAACGAGAGTCGCGCGCGATACACAACACCGGTGCGGGAATTTAATTGTCTTCGTGATGAGTGGGACGCAGCGGAATACTCGAATCGTTTCGCCGTAAAATCATTCATTAACCGACACGAATTTTTTCAAATTTCGATGAAACAATTACTGTAATGGATTATCGACGATAACACGCGATATCCCGGCACGGATGAGCGAGTCACTTAATGGAAATCATTGGGATTTACTTCCGAATATTGACGTTATTTGCATTCGAGTCTATTGGGCACGGACATTCAAATAAATATGTTTTGTCGGTACAGCCAAAATTTTGGTAAGCTCAACAATTAAAAAAAAAAAATTTACTCAACCTTTTTCTGATGCCTTAGCACATTTTATTGGACCAAATAAATACTTAGTTGAATGTCCTTGCCGGGATATTTATTTAATTTGATTGAATTTTTTATCTGCGTATTCTTCCTGTTGGATACTTGTTGGATATTAGTTGGAAAATAAACTTCAGCTACTACGAGTAAACGAAATTCTTTGCCGATTTGTCGCTCGCCATTGCTAGAATTTGCCGGGCGAAAACGAGTTTTTTTTTGTTGTCCGTGACAATCTCCCAGGTGTGAGACAGCATCGCACGAAAGTTATAGCACATTTAAAATTTCCCCATCGTCCTCTTTGTCTCCCACTCTCGATCACGCTCGTTCAAGCTTTTCTGGGAGCACCGAGAGTTGCCTTTGATGGAAACTTCCTTGTTCCACGGCTTCGGCCTTGATCAAAGCAACGCCGCCGATTACCACCATTTACATGAATTCGATTGTTCCTGCTAGTGCCGGCTGATACAACTTGGCTTTGTCTTCGCCAACGATCTCGAATGGCGATTAATGCATACTAGAGAAGTCTCTTCCTCCGTTTCAACGGGAATCTATAGATGTACATAGCCGCTCGCAACTTCGTTTCAAATTTTCCGTCGCGAATTTACGTTTCAATTTGACTAATGGAACTTCGATTGTCTACCCAAAAGCCATTTCACGAAGGCTGCATTTCATTTGGGCAATCACAGAAGATTGTAAAGACTCCTGAACATTTTGTACCTCCGATGGCTCTAATTGCCCAAAGGATTGCATTCATAACGATTATTTTATTTTTTACATTTAGTATAACACGTAACGAATTATAACAATCCTGTTTGCATGCTAATGAAGAAATTCTCCAGGTAATTGAATACGAAAAATTTGCTGTTCAATATATTGTCTGACATTTTTCAGGAAATTAATTCAAAAAGAAAATGTATTTATGTGTGAAGTAAATTAATCGAAAATTCATCGTAGCGTTTTGTAACTATTAATTTTTACGAGACAAAAAGCAAAACAACGATTCTTCATTGGTATGCTGGGTAAAACGTTAACTCTCGTACGTGTCAGACCTGCTCTGCCGGGGTTTCGTACATACACAATAATAATACAATGCTTACAGCGCACCTTTTACATCCGATGAGGTGGCGCGTATGTGAAATTAGTTGCTTTCATTAAAACTTTAGTAGTTACGTTTCCTCCGCGAGTGGACGCAACCCCTTGGGCCCTCAGCGGGTACCTCACCCTCGCTAATGGAATTGTTAATGGAAAATGCTTTAATTAACGTTCGAGTCCGAACGAAATTCGCTGCATTGTGTCTTGGCAAACGTTCTCTTGACCGCACGATCGTCTTTCAACGATGTCAAGGAGCGAAACACAAGTGCTCTTTATCGAAAGACCTAACGCACATGTAAATTTGAACCGACTTTTAATCTTGATATCTGATATTTTTATTTTGCGAAAAAAAAATGTTCAATCACTTTAAGTGCAATAATGTCAAGTTGCAGTATTAAATTTACAACTTTTTTTTTTACAGCGTGTGAGAATGTTCTTTGCTCGATGATCGACAATGAATTGCGGGATGAAACGACGATCGTCACCGGCGCCCAAGTCGACGAAAGTTCAACCTCGTTGGAGCGGGCGATGGAGGAAACGTACGAAAAAAAGAGGGAAGAAAGGAGGCGAGAGGAGAAGCGAGAAGATAAAGTTGAAGAGGGAAGCTATAAGGGAGCAAGGATGGTAGCCATTTGAAATTTTTGCATGAAGATGGCTATGCGGGTACGACGAGAGAGCTCCACCGGAAATCGGGTAATTTCGCGTTTGAGGAGATGTATGTCCGCTCGATAAAAGTAATGAGATCCATTATAACAACGTGCGTTTTTCTCGCAAGAAGTTATACATCTCTTCTCTTACTTTGCCCTCTTACATTTCATCTTACGGCTTTTCGTCGGTTCTTCTCGGCAATCCCGCCCGAGACACCTATCGAGAGTAAAGATTTTTTTTCTACCGATCCCATTCGGTCGTCTCGATGGATCGACATTTCCTGACGCCTCGCCAATCACCGAGCTAACTTTTTTACATTGAATCTTTATATAAAACGATAAGTTAAAGTAAATAAATAAAGTAAATTTTAGCAGATTATTTTTAGAGAGACGAAAAGTTCTCCCTCTTGCTGCTCTCGATCTTTCCGCTCTTTGCCAGCTCTCCTTACCATTCACTCTCGAGGCAGCTATCGAGAGTAAAGATTTTTTTTATCGATTCCGTTCCGTCTTCTCGATGGATCGACGTTTCCTGACAGCTCGCCGCTCACCGGGCTAACTCGTTCCATTAGATTTTTATACAACCGGCCGTCCTTCCAAGCACCTTGCCGTTAAATATCTGAAGCGCGGAAAAACCTGACTATCGTAAATGCTGTCGCTGGTCCCCGTCGTTGGACGTTGATTTTTCACTCCGGCCACCCTCGTCGAGCTCTCCAAATCCGATTACTTGATACTATAGTCGGGTATATCCAGTGTACACGTACAGGACGCGCCCGCGCTTCGGAGTCCTCTTTTGCGAGCTGAATTTCGCGGTAACGAAGCGACAAACGGTTGCCTCTCGCAATTAAACGGTACGTGCATACACTATTAGCTTCGTTCATACCATAAACAAGGCAACTGCGATTCTCGTTTTTACAGGTATTGTCAAATTATTCGATGCGAATTGGATAAAGGTCGTAACACACGAATCCTGAAAAATTTTGTTTGCAATGTTTATGCACGGCAACCGTGGAGATTTTATCGCTTTGACTTTATCGTTGGAGTGCGGATATGCATAAATTTCAAAACATGCATCAATAGGCGAAATGTTCAGTCTTCGTACAACGAGTATGAAGTTGAGAGTAGGAAGAGCAGGGTAAAATGGAACAGTAGGGCAAAACGCAATTTTCCAATAACTAAATGCGCCATTTTGTACCATCGATACATCGAAATTCTCTCCGTCAGGTGAACTATACTAAAAGAAGACTAATCGGGATGAGATAAATGTGGATCGACGAGGTAGCTGAATTTTTTTGCAGGCTGAATTTCACGGTATCGAAGCGAGGAACGGTTACCTCTCGCAATTAAACGATCCGTGCACACACTATTAGCTTCGTTTCGTACCATAAACAAGACAACTCGTAATCCTCGTTTACAAACCTATTGTCCAAAATTATTCGATGTAAATAGGGTCTAGGTCGTAAACACGAATCCCGCAAATCTCCGTTTTCGCTGTTCATGGTGGAACCGGAGAGATTTTATCGAGTCAGCTTTATCGTTCGAGAGCCAATATACATAATTTCAAAAATATGCTTAGGTCGGCAAAAAGTTTGCCGTGTAATCAACAAGTGTAAATTATTGTCGAAATTATTGAATGTAGGGAAAAGCGGGGAAAAAAGAGACAGTCAAGCAAAACGGACAGGCCTCGCAAAACTTAAGTCTCCAATATTTTTTTTTTTTATGGAAGCGACAATGTACTTTGCACTTTGTAGTTTATTAAAGTAAGTGAGTACAAAAATTACTGTGTACTTAAAATACTTTTAGTGCTCGATCCATGATGTAGCGAATACGTATAAGGAAGATCCGTGGTGTGGAAAGTGTGTATACGTATGACGTATGTCGTCGCTCAAGGCGGCAGGAGGGGATAAATTAAAGAAAAACTAGGTCAAACTGCAAATATATTTTCCAGTGTTGATACTGGCTCGTGATCGCAAACTCGACGGCATCAGCGAAGGCCGACGGAGGCGAGTGTTCGCTATATTTCTGTGGACCCACCGAAAGTTATGCGAATGTGGCAATAGACCGGGTAATAACCGGAGACCGACCGGAGGTCACTTATGGTTCACGATAAAGACTTTTTTTCGTTACACGAAAAATTCCACGTCAGTCAAAGATCTGTTCGAATTAATCATTGAATATGACAGAGCGGGGCAAAACGAGATAGCGGGGTAAAACGCAATTTTCCAATTTTTTTGGTGAGCCATTTTGCCCATCGATGCATTCAGATTTTCTGACCCATTTTGCCACACTCTTCGCAGCCTAACTTTTCAGCAGTAATTCTCGCATGATTCGTCAACAAATTTCAGAATTCGCATGTTTATTTCTTCCGCAATATCCACTGCAGATGCCATCGAAGACCCGCTTGGAATTGATGAGGTAGACTTTCGCTATTTCTCGTTTTCTGCCTCCTCGCCTACGCTCATATTATTTGCTTCTATAAAAAATAACGAGTGTGAAGCGCGTACTCGAAATGCACCAGAGCAATATCGTCTCTCGTGAAAATGCAGAAAAATTCAGGGGGTCGGGTGAGGTTCGTGAGAAATATTTTTTATTGCACAGAAAATACCTCAGTCAATCATTCGATTCGAACTTACTGTTGAGTATTTGAAATTTACAGCTGAGGGTTCTGGACGATTTTTCAAAAAAATTTATAATTTGCATCTTTATTTTCTATCGAATTTTCAGGGCAATTCCGTTAACGCGGTTGCCCTTGAATCCTCGTTCTCGACTCAGGAGCGCATTCTAAAGATGCACGAGACGAACATCGCCATTGGTGAAAAATGTAGAGAAATTTTTTGAGATTACGAACGCATGTCTCGGTCACGTATGTGCGGGAAGCGAGCGTATTTCAGTCGACGGAAAATGCATTTCACCTCAAGTCCAATTTGCGATATGGAAGGGACTCGGTAAGAGTTCGTAGCCCCGCGAACTCGGTCGATGTACTCTACTCTAGAGCTTCCAACTCCGCTTCTATCACCGGGGTTTTATTTTTGAACCAACAAGGAGATACATACGAAGAAATTATGTATCTGTGCGAAAGAGCTTAAGACGACTGTGCGCTTTCCTACTTCCGTCCTCGGGGACCGGAAGCACACGGTGTCGTAAATCCGAAGGTGAAACGCCAACCAACGTGACCCCAGGTGCTCTCCAAGATACCGTTATCTTCCCGGCGTTCTTCGAATTCTAAAAAAAAACGGATTTAATAACGAAGAAGTGTTGGAAAAACCGAACCGTGCTAGTTCTGCGGACCCGGTTTTTTTTTTTGGAATCGGTACCCTATTTTTTTTGTGTCGATTCTTAGAGGCAACTTTGTATGTAAACCCCGTAGGGAACCCACCAGCTGAGGCCACCGAACCGTGAGGTAAACCTTCGCGCGGCCAAAAAGCCGCAATCTTCGTAATCTCCGCAGCTTTTTGTCGTTAAAACCCATCCCCATGAAGACGGGTGCTACACGTGATCCGCATTGGTACTCCAGGTTGCTGGTCGGTGCGCTCTGCCGATGGAGATGTTTAAGTCCGTCAAATTTCTGACCCTTCACCCCACAGTTTTATTTTCGATTATTATATTTTATAATGTTCATAAAACTGGCACTGATACTCTTTTTTTTTTCGATTCCACGAGCAAGCTCACGAATATCGTGCACGCGTCTCCACTTCCGCATCCAATGTTTTCGTTCCTATATTTATTTATTTATATATTTTTGAAATTCTCGTCGATCGATTTTCACTTCAGCGCGCGTAGTCAAGATGCAAAAAAAAAAAGATGAAAACGACAAGAGGAAACGGCCCGAAAATTGTGAGCGTCGGATTATAGGAGCGAAGAACAACGCGCGATCGAAAATACACCTTTTTTCGTCATCGCACCGAGAGTTAAAAAAGTTTTTCCGTTTTTCCGGAATCCTCGGGCTTATCGCGGTTTTGCAGCGACAAGGTGCAGGACTGACGATAACAAACGATACCACCGAACGAACTCGGCGACAACGTGACTGAGAGCGCTTGGTGGAGCGAGAAAAAAAAATTGCGAACACGAGGGCAAACGGACAGGGTCCCGCGGGTCGCGAACCGCGCGAGTGACTGCCGTTTTGCTTCGCGGCCCCCTCGTAGTAGAGGGATGCTGCCGGTGGCATGGGTGAACGGCGCAAGATCTAGCCCCCACGCGATTCCATCCCCACGAATCGACGCGGCTCCGTAGCTTTCGTACTTCTGTTTCTCACTTTCACCCGCGACTGACTCGCCCCATTGAAGTCCTCTTGCTTTGAATAATTTTTTTTCTCTGACGAATAGAATGAACAAAATGTATGAGAATTTTTAAAAAATTTAATCTTCTAGCGAAGACTAATTAACTATTTTCCAAAAGTGGCCGAATTAAGGTTTTCTCGTCTTACATGTGGATTTTCTTATTGTACCGACTGTGGAATTTGTCGCGACTAAAATGAATACAGTAGACGACCAAGTTGCAAGATCGGAATCCACGTCAGTCAGACTCGAACGTATAAATTCCGTACAAATTATAATAAAATTAGCGCGATTTGAAAAACGCAATTTTTCAATAATTTTCTGTCGTCTTATTTTACCCCAACAAAGCATACCGTTTTTCTATCTTGGTTCGCCATGCCGTTCCACGTTGACCAACTCTCCCCTATATGAACTGAGTGGCTATGAAATATATTGATATTGGTCTCGCTGGTCCTCCCTTATCCATGAATCCTCACCGTTACACCAGAGACGACCCCTTTCCATCATACGACTCATGAATGATGATGCAGTGGAGGTGAAACATTTTTATTTTCCGTGTCTCGTTCCATCTTTCAGTGACGGTCGCTCGGACAGTTCACTCTTATTCCCAATGGGGTTGGCCCGATGTTGGAACAGTGACGAGACGCATCCGAGTCGTCGATAGGAAACTTTTTTTATTGCCCGACGTAGAACGAACATGCTATAGTGGAAAAGTGCATACTTTACCGTCGTAGTTGGAAAATATATATTCCTGACGTTACACTATTTCTCGAGCACTTGAGGCGGTCGCAGATATATATACATGTATATGTGCGCCTATGTCTACGTGTGTATAACCGCAGGATGAACACAATTCGAAGATCAAATATCAAGAGCACTATCGAAAAATTGACACGTATAACCGAGTGATCTGAATGCGCAGACGCTGCGAGTTAGCAAATTCGAGAACGTTGGAGATTCAAAACGAGCATTCGAAAGACTGGCAAAGTCGCGATTCTTCTAATATTAATATGCAGTGTATGCTGCCTATATATACTTCAATTTTACTGTAAAATGCCGATGGTTTTTTGGAAAAAATTGTACTTTGAACATAAAAAAAATGTTCAGTGTTATTGTCCATTATTTCGATTAGTTCGCTCGGACGCACCCTGTGATCTCGATGGGCAAACGTTGCGGGAGAACGTTTGAAATTCGTGGCGAGTACTCGAAAGTTGCGCAAAGCAACGAGTTCTTTTAATGCAAAAATACGCTGCATTGTATGTTCATATTTTGCCACTCAATAGTTTACGACCATACGATACGCGATTTTTTTTTTTTTTAACCATTCATTGGTTCAATCGAACGAAAACGAACGTAAAAACGATTGACCGTCGAACGATTCCGCTTTAACGACTTTCACGTTTAAAATAAATGTTAAAATATCTCTTCGATCAATAGTTTCGCGTTACTGAAAAGTGCATCCGCGAACGATCCTGGCCATTCCACGTTGTCGACGGCAAAATTGGTTCCCACCAATTTTCCCCCCGTTCAAAGTGCGTGAGCGCAACTCGCTGAAGTCGCGAATTTATTTAAACTTTACATATAAATTATTTAGACGATTATACCGACTCGAAAAAACTCCTGTAACAAAAAAAAAAAAAATCCTCAGCTGCCACCGAACTTGCAATTACGAGAACATCAACCAGTCGATTTTTCTTTGAAAATTCAGATAACGTTGCCTTTCTCCAATCTTTCCACCAAAAATATTTTTTAGCACTTCTTTCACGTAGCCAATTATGCGTTTCCAACGCTGAACATTTTACTCGTTTTCCCCCGTCGTGCAACGGCGTTATGTTACTGGTACACCTCTTGTACATCGGGAAATTGCTCGTCGCTAGTTTCCCACTGGGAGGTAGCCACGGAATACCAGGTTTTCGTTTAATTTCCAGAGGAAAGATATTATTCGGCATTACGCCCTTTTGTGCTCGACCCATTCCCCCTTACCCAGATAGACCGCAACACTGGAATACCGTGATTTCACATTTACATTAATTAATCCAACTTTATGTTTATTCGCGACATTGTCTTTTAATATCATACACTGGTTGTTGCCGTATTTGATTTGCGAACAATACGCCGCGGTACGTTAAATGTCTGACGTCTTTTTTTCTTCTAGAGGAATCGTAAAAAAAAAAAAAGAAAAATATGAGAACTGCAGAAAGATGGAATAAAAAAAAGAGTCAAAAAAAGCTTTTTCAACATTTTTTTTTTCAGAATGCAACAGGACACCCGCTGTATCGAAATTTACGGTCTCGTGTAAAAGCTCCCCCTCAGTAAATGCGGAAAAAATTAACTACACAGAAAAAATGGCATGTTTATGCACTTTTTTTTTCCAACATCCGAGCTGCGTACAATTTGACCGATTAACGGCAGTTGCGTTTCGTTCCCGGCACGTCGAGCACCTTTCGTCGGACAGTGATTGGCCAGGAAGTAAAATTTCATTATATATTTTTGAAGCTCACAGCTCATTCGTTTTTCGAGGAAATTTCTCGCATCTGAATCCTCTTGTCTTCCACAATTATTTCGTCACTTCGTTGTGTTCAATTTCGTATTATGGTGTGTAGCAGTAAGAAATTTCAGGTGCTATATTTCTATCAACAAACGAACTGGATCACGCCCATACGTAAATGCATAACAAGACCGGACTGTTCGAGTGAATCCGTCTTGAAATTCTTACGAGGTAGTGCTGATTGTATTTCGGGGGGAGAGGTGAGAGGAGGGGGTGCAAATGGAACGGTGAAATAGAGGGTGAAAACGCAGGACTGAATGCGGATATACGAGAAGAATTGGAATCCCGCGGACTGCGAAAGTAAGAAATACCTCTTTATCGTAATTTAGGTCGCCTCTGATAAGAAACGTGCCGGGTATTTTCATTTATCTCGAACATTCGAAGCTTTCACTTACTTCCCTCAAGCCCGAGGAAGTACCGAGACGCGGAGGAGAGCTTAATAGATTGCAAAGGTGGCGAGTAAAATGGATTTTTGTGGAACTTTCATTGTGTTTAGTCAAAGAACATGACTTTACCAGGGCGAACCGAAGCTCTCAGCGAGATACCTTAAGGTACAACAACGAACCTTTGATACAACGAGTTTTGTTCTTGCACGAGAAAATTCTATTAGGGTAGATCCTTGGAAGAAGGAATTCGAATTTCGCCTCAAAAGCTCCTCCCGCTGCATCTTGTTTGGATTCTCGTCGGTGGCGAAGAAGAATTAAACAAAATTCGGCGAGAAACGGAAAAAGCCACGGTAGAAACACCACCTCATTTTTTTTCTGAACGCCAAAAAGCGCTCGATATTCGAAATGTAAAAAAAAAAAATGTTACATTTTTTATACTCGTCACCAAATTGAGGATCGAAATATTGTTGGGCGTTCCTGTCAGAAATATCGGGATATATGGATCGGAGGTAGATAGTTCGTTTGACTGAAAAAAAATGTTGCTTTGCTATTTCTTTCGAATATCGAAAGAGTTTTAATGAAAGCTCGCAAGCCTTTGTGTCGCAGAGAGGCCAGCCTTCTCGAATGGATGGATTGAGATTTTCGAGTGTGCTGAGTAAATATCACGAGTACTCGGCAAGCGATTCATAGTGGCCGGATCAGACTACCGGAAGGTGATCGTTTGGTTTCATATTGCTGCTTCAAAGCCTTACGGACGAGTATTTCTTTTGATCTTAGTCTATAAAAAAAATCTAACTTATAATGTCACTAGCAGCGATCCTCAAATCTCAGGACTTGGATTTTTACTTTGACTAGTGAATTTATTTATCCTCGTATTTAAAAGAATATTTAAAGTATGAATATTTATTGCTATTCCCGACGGTTTTTTTTTTCATAGACTTTAATCATAAGTTGTATTTTTGTTCACCAGTGAAATGTTATTAAAAAAAAAAAATGATGATTATCGAAAATGCGAGCATTTTTGGCCATGGATTTTTTTGAAGAGTGAATGGCGATGATGTGCAGCATTATGTTTGACCAGTCGAGGTTTTACTACTTTATAGCCTACTTACGGGTTTGTCGGATAACTTGCGATGCCGAGAAGACGTGACCCTTACCTGAAACAAAAAAACGCGAAAATTAAATTAAGGATGGTGCGTGGAAACTCCGGGAATATTCCGGCTGGATTATTTGAAATAATGATTAATCGGTCATAACCCCGTAACGACAGCTCAACAATACATCCTCATTTGTTGGCGAATGAAAAAAAAAAAAAAAGAAAAAAAAAAGAAAACCAGAAATAACAAGACTGGCGAACTTCGAGCATAAATAATTGTGAGACAGGTGCGGCATTTGTAGCTACATATATTCTTCGAGTGTCGCGCTCGCTTGTTTCCACCTGAGACTCCGCTCGTGAGAATACAGAAAGTCTGAATACACTATGACATTTTTCTCGGACTTTGCTTGGGTTTATGAGGATTTACGATTTGACGGCGTTATTCACAGAGCGATTTATTCTTATCCTGTCAGGATCGATCATACACCCACTGTTCGAGATATGAGAAGCATTATTTTCATTGCGAGTAGAAATAGTAACGCGTGGGTGACCCGGGCCGAAGGGCGACAGCGAAGCGCACGAGGTATTGCGAGCGAACAACCGACAGTCAATTACCAATTGGTATTGGTTGATGAAAAATATATTTTCACGGACTTTTCGCACCTACTTTATAATCTGGATGACCCTGTAAAATTTTCAAAGTCACATCGAAAAATCTTACCCTTTGAGTGCCAGGTACGTTGGTATCCGATATGGAAAATGTGTCGACGATAGAATCGAAGCGAACGAGTTTCTTCGTGTGATGTGGCTTTTTGCTTCGTGGACAGATCGAGCACATGGCAGGGTTGGCTGGGATAGTTGGGGGCATATCGGTTTTCTCTTCACCGACTACTCACTGTACACTTGTGTCAACAATCTATCGCACGCAATCGTGCACTTACAAATTTTAATCGCATCAACCGAACGTCTGAGTTTTTATTTTTATATTCAATTCGGTTTAATAATTAATCAATTTTTCAGACGCGTTTTGTGTATGTCGCGCAACTATTTTTTAAGGCCTTTCATTATTGTCGAGTTTACGGATAAGCCCGATTTATTCTTCAGGGTTCAATCATACTTCGCAATTGTCCATACCGTTATCGCGAATGGAATCGATCACGACATCTTCTTGGAGAAGGTTCTACCCTAGAGAGGGTTGTTTCTGACGTCGGTAGTGCAGAGTTCGAATACCGACGCTTGTCCACTGTGCGGCCGCCGATAACCCCGCAGTCGGTCCTGACGTTTTCACTGATATGAACAGAACTTGATTCACAAGCTCGGTCGGGTGTGCGAACAAAAAAAATCGGCCCTATCTCGCATTCGATCAAAGTAATGTCCGAGTGAGTTGCAATTGAAGGTTTGTCGTTGAAAAAATAAGCGATCCGGTTCGCTTTCAAGCAGGGGAGTGCTAACTTGTATTTTTCGATACGCGATAACAATGATTCAACTACAATATTTGTCATTATCACGATGAAGTATTTGAATGTCGATTAATTTTCAAACCGTTCCTTCAATCACGGCTATCATAGTCGACCGCAGCGCAAGCGAACAACATTATACTCGCTCGTGCCGTTGATATAATGACCTTTCGCTACTCTCTGGCCTTAATAAATGCACATTGAAGGAACACACGGCTCTATAAACACTAAAAAAAAGGAAGGACGAGTGCAGCGCGAGGTTGACACTCATTATCCTAGTTAGAAAGGATCGATGCTGTCACCGGCGCTCCAACCGTCCTTAACGCTTAGAGGGATTTTTTTTTTTTTTTCCAAGCGTGGAAGTTTCAAATATATCGGTCAGTCGTTAATGCGTTTTATTCGAATTCAGAGAGGTGTCTCACCTGCCATGCGTCACGTGCGTCAAAGAGTTAATTAAACTTGTCAGCAATCTCGAGCTCTAACGAACGCTAAAAATTTTGCTCCCAAACTAAGTGACTAGCGAGATCGCTGAACGGTAACGGTGGTTGCGTTACGAATTGCGTCACGTGACACTGTTGCACATTAGCAGTAATTCCAAGACCAAGTGCGAGAAATGTCGGTAGGTCGATGTTGACTTGATATAAATATATATAAAAATATAAAATATAATAATTTTTTTTTTTTTTCTTTGTTCATGAAAAATATCTAACAAATTTAGATAAAAAACTGCACACCGAGAGAATGCGTCGAATTTAATACGAATGTTTATCAGGATGTCGCTATAGTTTCAATGTACCTGGAAGTTCAATCGGTAAAAAAAATGGTAAATATAGTGTAGCAGAATTCTACAATGTTTCTCGACGCGGCTCAATCCACG
This sequence comes from Listrodromus nycthemerus, assembly GCA_963978505.1. Lineage (NCBI taxonomy): Eukaryota > Metazoa > Arthropoda > Insecta > Hymenoptera > Ichneumonidae > Listrodromus > Listrodromus nycthemerus. The sequence continues at coordinate 1,191,292 of OZ021680.1, forward strand.
AATCAATCCACGGGAAAAAAATGATGGTCCCGACTGCGACAAGTGAAATTGGTCTCGCGCACACGTGGCTGAAGCGTCGACGCGTCGACGATCCAGATGCCAAATGGAATTTGAATTCAGCGGGGATCAAGCTCGGGGTTGTGACGCCAGCGGCGTCGACGAGTTCGCACGTTTCCGGGATGAAATTTCACCCCTCCGGCTGTGTTGCCCGGACTACTCACTGCGCCGGTCGATACCTCGTACGACGAGCTTGAACGATCCGACCCGATTCCAGGCGGTCACAGATAATACGTCAGTGCTCTTGAAAGTGCACAGCGAGATAGACAACCTCTCACTCTCACGGGGATTCCACGTCGATCGTTTGCAACCGCTCGTCGATTTGGGAGCATGCGACGCGTGTTTAAAAAATCGTTTCTACGACAACCAGAATTATCAAACTGCGAGTTTCAAATAAAAAATTAAAAAAAAATTTAAGATCGTTCGAAAATTCCAATAACTGTGACGTTATCGAAATTCCGTTCTGTCTAGTCATTTTTCACGCGACGAATCCTAACAAATTTGCAAACGCCGATTGATTTTCCTATTACGCTCGACTCGACCCCGACGACCGCACTTTCGATCGCGGTCGCTGTGTCTACACTTTCGAAACTGCATGTTTCCCATGGTTGACAGCGGCCGTTCAACATTGTCCGCGGTAATCGATGGAGGAGTCTGAATAATTTGTCAGGCCGCACATGACCCTGACTGTGAACGAACCGTCCCCGCACGACTGTTCCACTCTCGACATTCGACGCCGGAACAGTGGACTTTTCTGCGTTGGACTGCTTCATAAAAATTCTACGAGTCGTCCTCACGAGTGAAAAAGTTTTCGATACTCCGTTTCACTTGTTTCACTGTACAGAAGTCACGAGTGTCGGGAACGCTCCGTACGCGTACACCTTCCGGTGAATGCAGCGAATTACGGTAGTTACGGAATTTCATAAGTAACGGAGTTCGCGTCACGTGGCGATCGTAGGAAGCCCGACGTCAACAAGCTCTCCTCGATTGTTCCTATCAAACTGGCATTCACAGAGTTCGGGCCTTTTAGGAACGCGCTTTTCGCGATCACTGACCTACGTCACTGCGCGCACTGCCGCGACTCGTGCTACAATTCAGGAGAACAGAGAACGAGGTGGAACGAGATAGAAAGCCTATGAGTGTCTGTGTGCCTATGAGTGTGAGTGTGTAAAAGAGAGGTAGATTCGAGTGGAGCGGGAGAAAAGTTGAGAACGATGAGGCGTACGAGCTAAAATGTCCGAAGGAGTATCAAAAAGCTGCTAGAGTCGGTGAGAAATCGACGGGGAGTCATAGAGCGAGTGTTCGTTTGTGTGTGCTCGGGTGGGGAAGTCTGCGTGTACGATTGTTTCGGCGGGGGGGACGGGGCTAAATGACAGGGGGTGGAAAATGGCTTGAGGTCTGAGCCGGGAAAGGAGAGTGGTCACACAGGCGAGGTGCACTGCGCTGCCATCTCGTGCAAACTACACTTGCTCAC